>BMAO01031071.1:0-252444 GCA_019973975.1 Trichonephila clavata | reverse complement strand
CGCCTTTTACTGCACCACCTCGTGCTTCGTTCAATTTACATGTGCTCATGATTAACCAGGAGTGCTGGCTCCTTCAGTGCAATGCCTGGAAGTACGTTCGGAGAAATTGATGCGAATACAGGTCCACAGTGACCGTTTGGCCGTTAATTGGCAAATCATAGTGAACCAGCGGCAACTTCGTGATCCACCAGACCTGGCTTATGAAATCTTGCGTGTATGCATAGATCTTGCGCTGCGCAGGACAGTATCCTGGGGTGACAACCTATGTTTGGGGCTGCCAGGTGTAATCATACAGGACCCACTTCTCGTCACTGGTCAGCGCCGATTCAAATCTGGATGCGCTACGGTGGCGAAAACCAAAGTCTGAAACAGGCTGCCACTTGCTGTGCTTATGGACTGGCAGTGTGAGGTACTTATCAGCCCTGAACGTCTCAAGCGTTTGGATGATCGCCGTTTCACTAGAAGTGTTAGATTGTCAGCGGTGCACCACCGTTTGACCACTGTCCTTCTCAATGTCCACCTGCTTCATCATCAATCCCTGTAGTCGTCCTGTTCAGGCTTTATCACAGAGATAATCCTCCCGACCGATTTTTGAAACCATTGTTTGCGTGCGTTCATTGGCAGAACTATCCCCAAACTGGACATAATTCAGCGACTTGATACAGCAAATACGTCAGCTCATTTTGAAGTCGTAAATAGAAACATCCCCAGTTAAGTCCTTTGTTACGTTCATTTCGCTGCTTCTGTACAGTTCGGTTGATGAATGTGAGCAGTGGACCTGCGTTTCTAACTTCTTGATATTCCTACTTTCTGACGGACAATCGTCATACACAAGATTGCATGCACCTTCTCCTCTTCTTTTATTAGGCCTGAACGGCAAAGGAAATTTGTTTACATACCTTGTATGGGATTATCAGATATAAATGGAATGACTATAACCATAGGAGTATAAAATTTGATAAACAATGAGAAAGGGGTGGTTAAATCTCTTCAGACACGAAGGAGAACGTCTTTTCTGTCTCGTCTGTCATTGCATAACTCAGCGTCCATCAAACCTTCGCTTCCACTGTGCCTCTGTCATTATACGCGGGTTGTGACGTCAGTGTGTGGATTGCTACACTCGACAATAAAGGAGGGATGTGATAATGCAGATATCAACCTACATATATGCATATTACGTTAATCAGGGTTCAAAGGTTAATGCAAATCATTCAACAAGAACAAGACAGTTCTTTGTGTCAATCAGTCAGCCAATTACAAGATTCAGCATCAAAGATTTGCAGAATAAGTATCGGAAAGTTTCATGACTTCAAACAGCACTCAGACAATTATCAGTAACCTAAAGAAACATATATAAAGATTAATTCCTGTACCGCTCGTCAATTAAACAGCAATCTAATCTGTGTGCAGTCAAGGCCAGTCTACTAATCGCTAATTCAAAACCAGACTTGCTAATTGCTGAAGTCAAAGACCATGCTAACTAATCACTGAGTCAAGACCATACTAACTGATTTTCAGCGAGCATCTCTATATTTATAAACCAACATGGTTGACCGTCCTTAAATTAGTCTAAAACTTTGTCGCCAAAAGTAGTTTCGCTCTACCATCCAAGTTCAGAAAGTTACCGTTGAATCTCCCATTGCGTAAGAGCGGCGATTACTTCGAATATTGCGGTTTTAATTTAAAATAAATGCCAGCAGAGCACCACCGATGATTGCACGTCAATTTACAAGCTATTTGCACTCTTTGCTTCACAGGTCGTAACAATCACTATATTTATTTCGTGTGGCCGAGGAACTTCGAATTTTTTTAAAGACTAAGTAAGTAGGTCAGCCCTTACAGGGTGTCTCAAAAATAGTGCTTAAACTCTGCACAGCCAGATTTCTCGTTGAGAGTATATAAAGATATTCAAAGAACAGTACCTGTTCGATCCATAGTTTACAAGAAAAATGCGATAAATGATAATGAATGAATGATGATGGATGATTGTTCATGATGGGGCTTCGACGCATTTCTGTGCTTCTGTGCGTGATTGGCTTTATGGGGCATACTCCAGCCGCTGAATCGGAAGTGAGAATCCTGCTTTATGGCCAATACTATGATCACCCCATTCAATTTTTCCCTGTTGGACCATCTCAAAAAATTGGCGTATCAAGACGCAGAGACCTCACAAAATAGCAAGATATAAATCTAGCACTAGCTTCTTGTACTTTGGTGGACTTGCCTACCTTTGGTCTTGACTTATTACTCCTCATCCATTTCCACAGTGATTCAAGCCTGCCTTTATGTACAACTATTTACTTTGAACATCATATTTATAAATATTGCCAAATACTACTATTGAGTGTCAATACAGATGTGACATCATACTATTTTCACCCTTTTCTCAATAGGCTATGGATTTTCTCTTTGCTTCTATGTCTTTGAGCCTTTTTTTATGTTCTTCCCACCAAATATCTGGCTGGGCAAAGTTAAGTGCTATTTTTGGGACATCCTGCATATAGATCCACTAATCTTGGGTCGTAATACTTTAGAAAACTTCTTAAAACTTCTTTAAAATGAACCAAGTAGTTTAAATCAACAACTTTAGAATTGCTTTGGATAAAGTTTTCTTCTAAAAGGGGGGGGGGTGCTAAACCCGTAAGCTAAACCTTTATAAATTTATGTCAGAATTCGAGCTTCCACGTAGTTCTTAAAATTCATATTCATTCAGTAGGACATATGTCAATGTTAATCATACGGCGAGTATTTCCTCCCGGGCAAGGCTGTAGGTCGACGTTCGCGCGTTTACATAATTATCTCTCCACTCATTTTCCAAACAAAAAATGTCGCTGGGACAGAAAACGTTTCAAGGCAGCAAATGAATGAAAAAAGGAATTAGAGAGCTTCAGATAGGATTTGTAGCTGAAAAACTATCGGCATTGGTATGCATCGTCATATCCCATCCATTTACCCTTTCCCAACACTTTGAATTTATAATGGCTGCTCTTTGGAAACACAGTTGATTTTGAAGTGAACTTACATTCGGGTTTTAAATTGTGGGTAATATTTTTAAGAAAAACGCACTCTTGGCTAATACGTAGATGTTCGAGGACAAGGTGTAGAAAACCATACCCTGACCAGTTCATTGCACCGTAGCACATCCACCTTCAAAGTAGTTCTATTTGTCGACGATACACTTTCTGCCAGCGTACGTATAACTTCTGGGAGCACGGCTGGAAGCCATTTTTCGCAACATTTCCATGGGCCCTCTGCATTCTCTTTCCCTTCATCTGACACAAAACGACGTTCTATAATTGTTTTCATTGATGGGAACAGGCAAATGTCTGATACTAAGTCTAGTGAATGAGTAGGATGTAGAGCACGCTAGTGCGAGTTGAGGTTACCAATCCGGAATCATTAGGCTGGTGCGTTTTCGTAGTCATTCTGTCAAAACTGGGGCCATTTGGCAGGTGTATTCCCTCAAATGACATCTTCAATAAGTGTACAGCCAGAGATTTGTACAAGTATCTAACGATGATCTTTTCGAACATTTTCAGACACCAACGCAACATTTTCCGCGTTCCGTAAGTAGGTCATTCAACATGCAGTATCGTCTTCTAGATTATTGACCCTCTTTAAAATGCAGAGGCCATTCGTAAAACTGGATCTCGCCATAGTAGATTCACCATACCCTTTACTTAGCATTCCCAAAGTCTCCATTGGTGATTTAGGTAAGCCTTGTCATAATTTAATGTTCAACGCTGTTCAAGAAAAACCATCTTCCGTCCAGGATAAAGCTAACTAACTTCGGAAGATAACAGCTGTGCGTGTGGTTCCAGTCAGATAATACTCAAACCAACCTGGTAAAGTGGAGCGAGGTTAGAAAATCGATTTCAAGTCGTTTAACTTTAAGTACTTGCTTTCGTCGTTAGAAATGGCCAAAGCCCCCGAATTTTTGGATCGTATTACGCATTTGGAAAAGCATGATATACATGCATACCGAAAAATACGGCATTTCACGCTTTTCTTCATTTAAAATTTTGGCATATTCATATCTCAGGCCACTATTTTTACAGAAGAAACACAAATGTAGAGACAATGTTTTGTTCAAATTCATTTATTCGAGGTATTATCAGAGGCTTTTGAAAAAGTAGTAAGCGTCTAAAGCTACAACCCTTTACGTTCATATGGAATACCATTTCTCTTCAAAAAGTAGTATTTCTTTATATTTAGAAGAACAATTTTTTTCTATGCTCATCAGTTTTCCGTAATTTTCAAGTAATGTTTGTACTTGGCAAGAAAAACCTCACCAATTAGTTTGGATCTTATTTTTTGTGTTCGAAGTGCGCGTTATATGCTGGATTTTACGTTACACATAATTGTCTTTCTTTCTGAATTTTTTTTTCTTCACATTTGAAATTTATTAGGGCATTTTAAATGATTTATATACGTTTTATAATAACTTAATAAAATATTTGGTGCAGATAATCGGCTGAATATCTCCACGTTTTGAACCAAGAATAAAATAAGTATTCGCTATCAAAACTACTGATGCCCTTTTATGGGGATTTTTCCCATTCATATTTCGTCATTCTGATCTACTCATCCCTCTTTTTCACTTTACGGCGATCTTTGGAGGTCTCAAAAAATATCTCAAAAAACATCATCCTACGCGAAATAAAACATTCCAATTCTAATCCTTTTTTCCCGAGTGAAAAACCTCCCATAAAAATGCAATACACTATTTTAAAAGCAGTGTATCTCCTCACTTTAAAGTTTGAGAAGCATAAAATAAGCATTTTCGCGTTTGGCGAATAGAAACCTTATTTCAAGAAACTCTCATGTCGCTATCCATCGCCTAAAATCATCAAGACTCTTGCAGACGGAGAATAAGAAGTTACGTTCTGTGGCAACCTGGAATGCTTGTCTAGATTTCCTCCTAGGAAGATTAATGAAAACCAGACAAGGCGCGCTCGCGTATTTTGGTGAGGATTTTATCTTAAGGAGGTCCAGTTTCTGATGTGCCTACTACTATTTACATGCCTATACCATATGGGTGAAGAACGCTCTAACTGTAGTGTAACTGCATGGATTTTCGGCAGAGTGTGGCAGGTGAGTGTCATCTTCATGTTTTAAGCGTCTTTGTACCCTCAAAAGTTAGGTGCTGTGCTGTTCCTAAAAATAAATTGCTGGGACAAGCTCTTCCGTTAAAGATGACGTTTATGACTCGGCCCTCGTAGCTTTCTGGGTTGTCTTTTGGAAGAGAGGTTTGTTTAATTAGCTTCAGTTTCTTTGAGTAAACTAAGGTATTCATGACATTTGGGAAGAATGACTGAATGAGCGAAATATGACACATTGTCACCTCTATCAAGATCAATCAATATTTTTACTTTCATTTAAACTAGATGCATGGAATGAGACTTTTCTAATGTTATGGCTTTTGGACCATGTATCTAAGATGCATTAGGAAACCTTCAAAATGCTATGAAACACAGATTTGAAAGTATTTAGAGTTGTATTTATATTAAAATCCATCTTGCGAACTATAAAGGCTGCAGACCAATGAATGAAAACTTAAAAGATCTGAACAGTTAGAAAAATAAAAGGCAATTATAGAACGTAACATGAAAATATTAGAATTAATATATTACACAATATTTTGAAAAAAATTATAGAACATATATATATATATATATAATAGATATCAATTACGTTTTTATAATTTGAGCTATGAGTATCTAATTTGTAATATGGGGGTATTGTATTGCATTCCAAAGCCTTCGGATTAGTTGTATGGATAGCAGCGCAAAGAAAAGAATCTCATTTCAGAAGGACGTATATATACGTCCAAAGCACATAACCTAGGGGTTGAGCGAGACGGATATATAAGCCAGAGGCTCTTAGGCTAACATTACACGAAAACAATTCGAAATACAATTTTCAAATAAATTGTACTAGCGAGAAAATCTCGAGATTTTCATATTTTCAAAATTTTACATGAAAACCATTCGATGCATTGGCGCTAAAAGGCGAAAGTTAGGGTGATAGTGGTTATGTAAATCGAAGTATAAGCATCTTCATTCAAACTTGGCTCTAAATTATAAAGTCTATAACTATTGCTTTATTGATGCATTATTCTAACTATATTTTAATTAAGTTCTAGACATAATTTAATGTATTATTAATTTAGAATTTCAGCATGAGAGTCCAAATGCAAAGAGGTAATCAGTAATACAATTCAGTATTTTTCTTATTGTTCTTATAAGTAGTTTGCGGCATATGCACGCGTATTCCGAGTAATTTACACGTCAAATTAAGTTTAACAAGCTATTAGTCATTCACGACATAAATATACTAATTATACGTATCAATATACTAATTATACGTATTCATTCATGTGAATATCATTCATAATTTGAAATCATGTATTATATGTGAATCTATATGTCCGTAATAATATACATCTCTGTGTATAAATGTTATGCAACCCAAGTAAATATTGTTAGGATAATTATGTACTACATAAACATACCTATTTCGATAAATATTACTGAGAATGAATTTAAATGTGGATACTATATTCCTCTAGAATAATTATTCCTTTACCATAGTTTCCAGCAGTTATCAATGTTTAATTAATATACGCTGAATTCTAGATTCCAATGATGGATTGAAAAAGATAAAATGACTGTTATGTGGAAAGTCTTATGAAGATTAATTTGTGGAATAAAAAAAAAGATTTGAACTTACTTCTGATTAAAACATACTTCTTATTAAATCAGCGCTTCTGAAACTGTGGGGCTTGAAAACCCTGCGAGGGGGGCGCGAACATATCGAAAAGTCGAACACAAAGGATTTAAAAAATTACAAATTTACTGAAAGGAAACGGAACAAAATATACATTCGGATGTAATAAAAAATAAAATACCCATTTACACTGATATAATATATTTATAAATCTATCAGTACTTTGCATGTGTTTGATAATTAAAAACTCACAACACTAAATTAAGAACAAAATTAAAAATTACTAGTGATTGGCATAGACTTGTCATATACAGAATTTAATACTTATCTTGATAATGCGTACGGTGTGTGATTAAAATCGTATTGTAGTTATAACGTTAAAAAGTGCATTATTATTGCACTAAATATATTTTTACTATGTGAAGAAGGGTGCGATGAAAATTATGATTGAAAATTGGGTCGCAAGCATTGAAAGTTTGAGAAGGACTGTATTAAAGTTTAACCTGACGGTGATGGTACATCAGATTTAATTTTAAAAGGTACCAGAACTTTTCATATAACGAAGATACAATTGTAAATGTTCAGAATTAAACTGATGGCACGGCTTGCTTCCTTGTAATCAGAGAATACCTCTGCATTCTTCATTAACTTAACATAGTTCAAATTATTAAATCTAACATTAATGTTGAACGTAATTTACCGTACATGTCTTCTGTCTATAGTTCAATACATAAAAGCCCGTTAAACGTAACTTTTCTTGATATCTCTAATATAATACCCTTTTTAAATAAAATAATTTAGCGGAGGTTTGATCCACAAAATCTCATAAACTGGAGTAAATTTGTTTCCAGGGAAGATTCCGCTTTCAAACTGATCCTTGATGTCCAGCGAAGACGTGTATGGAGACGTTTAAAATACACCCGGCAGGACAACGAAATTATAGCATGAAGCGCCATTTCATTTCATTTTACGTCCTCCTTGACAATTTGTGCAACATGGCTGCACATTGCGTGGTGACATTCTATGTCCCGTAAACGATGTCCGTCCTTTCACGGACTTTTTTGGCTTGCAGAATAATACTCAGCCGCACACATCACGACTTTACTGCTTGGAGTGGCCCTTTTTAAATACTTTGATGACCAGCGTGATACCCATATCTCACCC
This sequence comes from Trichonephila clavata, assembly GCA_019973975.1. Taxonomy (NCBI): domain Eukaryota; kingdom Metazoa; phylum Arthropoda; class Arachnida; order Araneae; family Nephilidae; genus Trichonephila; species Trichonephila clavata. The sequence continues at coordinate 244,551 of BMAO01031071.1, read as the reverse complement.
CAATACAGCGCTTTTTTATTTGTGATCATGCGTCTACAACCATTCCTGAATTGCACCAATTTAACTCTCCTATTGGAACAACTTACATCAGATCCAGAAGTGGGGCAATGCATTATTGTTATTATTATTGTTCTTGTAGCTTGATTTCCGATTTAAAGTGAATTACTATGATACAAGGGGTGATCAAATGAAAAGGTACGAAACGACACGGTGGGTACAAATATAGACTTTATTCAAAATATACACCATAGGCCTGAGCACAACGATCCCACTGATGAACTACCCGCAGGATTCCTTGTTCCCAGAATTCCTGTGGCTGTGACGAGACCCAGTCCTTCACAGTGTCCTTGAGTACGTCGTCCGAGTTGAAGCGCTTTCCTTTCAGGTGTTTCTTCAGTGGACCAAACACATGGAAATCGCAGGGTGACATGTCCGGACAGTAGGACGGATGGTCCAACGTCTCCCATTGGAACTTGTCCAGTTCCATTTGTGTGACTCTGGAGACGTGTGGACGCGCGTTATCATGGAGCAGAACCACACCCTCCGTGAGCAGCCCCGGTCTTTTGTTCTTGATGGACCTGCGTAGGCGTCGGAGTGTCTCACAGTACACACCGGAGTTAATGCTTTTTCTGTGCTCGAGTAATTCTGTGCTCGCATCATTTGGACGCCGCTTTTTATAAGAGCCTTTGCTCTCTCCTGCGCATGTGGGCACCCGCGCATGATCCCCGATCCCAGTCAGAGTCTCCAATGGCATCCCGAGATGTCTCGCTACATTCTCCCTTGGCGGAATATGCAAATATTTAACTGTTTCATTTTTATGTCGTTTCGTACCTTTTCATTTGATCACCCCTTGTACAATTAGCGCTTAATTTTCAATACATGTCCATAAAAACTACCGGTTTTCATGCCATTCGGAACTTCTAGAAGCTTTTCTTTCATGTTATAGAGCAAGGGTCGGCACCCTTTTAGCCGTGGCGTGCCAAAGCAATCTACTGATATGATTCATCGTGCCACACAGTAGGACATGTTTGAAATAATTTGATTCCGGCGATAATGCATGCAGAGCTAGAGAATATAGTTAAATAATATAGACTTAAAGTTTTATCATATATTAATTTTGCATCATTTAAAGAGGTTTCTGAACATAACAATAAACAGCATAAAATATCACTATTTCTTCAACAAAAATAAAAAAAAATTCAAATTGTACATATATTATGTATTTTTAAACATATTTATTAAAATAAGAAATAGACAACATAAAATATAAGTATTTCCATTCATTATAGTTAAGTAAATATTTTAATGTGAACCTAGTGCTTTCACCGCTCTACTTTCATATCGCAAAATCGGGGGTATAATGTGTGACTTTCAATTTGACACGATTTCCAGCATTCAGTTGTTTAATAATTTCTTTGCGGTCTTGAAATATTTTTCATATAAGAAAAGTATTTTCACTTATACTTGTAGAACCAAAAGCGGAAAGCAGAGAGTACATACAATTTTCTCTCTTCAAACAATTAAATCCCTCAAGCAATGACATTCAATAATCGACAAAAAGGCTGTACATTTATCTTTAGACCTTTATCAACTTTCAGATTTTTCCGTATTTCGATAAATGTCCATAATTCTGAAGATGTTTGTCAAATAAAGTCCATTACAAACTTATCAACTTCCATCCACTCAAAAATTGACAAATTGTAGAGTAGTGCAGAGTGTCACTGAGAATTGTACCGCATGCCACTTGTGGCACGCGTGCCATAAGTTGCTGACCCCTGTTATAGAGTGTATTATTATGGAATATATGAATTATATATATATATATATATACTAAATACAATTACAGTTAATAAGTGACTTAAAACACACTAAATTTTATATATGCTTAAATCCCCCATATTATAAAACCCCTGAGTCCAAAATTACATACAATTTACCCTAATTGCTAAGTTGTTATTGAAGATCAAATCTTACGATTAAAAAGCGAAGAAGCTTAAGGGCCCGTATGGTAGCTTGCAAATTGTGATTAATAGTCCTTCACAATACGGTGTTAAAGTACTGAAGAAGCAGTATAAATCATTTACACAGAAATATAGTCTGTGATTCCTTTTCTTCAATAATTCCAAAATTATCGATCAAATTCTAATGGAGTTTGGAATATGTTTTGTTGAGTCCCTTCTCTCTATAATTGTAACAAAAGCTGTTTTTTTATATTGAAAATTTAAATCTGTAAATTATTAAACTTATTTATTCGCTTTCAGTTTTTAATATCAATACACTTTGGTCCTGCCACGAGGAAAGTTGTGATAGCTATTATAAGTGATCCAATTTTTGTGATGTGTGACTGTTCACTAAAATCTTACTCTATAGATTCATTCCCCATTTGGTAATAGAATTTTGGCGTGGTGGTCAAGAAACTGCAAATTTAAGATTTTTGATTTGGGAAAATTATATTATGTATAATAAACGATAGTTTTATAAATTTTACTCTTTTAAAAGACGTAAGAGAAAAACTTTTATAATAAAATACACGAAGAAGTAAATACTCATGAAATCTCACTATCTACATACAGATTGACATATACGCCAGAGAAAAAAATCACGATCTCCGAAAATAGAAGAGTCTGTTATTTAACTAAGACGGTAAATTACAAGATCTGCATGAGTCAGGTGCAATTTTTTAATAAATTAAAACACACTTAACTATCCCAATTTCATTGCGTTAAGTTTAATTTCAATTTTTCCAAGTGTTTCGCAGTCAAATTAGTTAAAACCTCTTTATTTTGAGGCCGAAATTTTCCCTAAATATTTTAGAAAAGCCCAAAGAGGGCTTTCTAGTACTTTTAAATTAAATTATATCAACCACAAAATACCAAAAAACTCCATCTCAAAGCGGCATATAACTTTATTATATTTAGGGTATATTTTACGCTGACAATTTTCCATCTGTGGTAAACCGCACTTACGAATATCTAAGACTTCGGGACCACAATACATAGCTTCTCATTGTATTATAAATACAATGTAAAAAAACAATCCAAGCATTATTACTATCAAAAATCCCATATCGCCTAATATTTCAAGTCATTGTGACAATTTTAGATCCTGTATTAACTTCCACAAACCCTTCTTAAGAAATCTAACCAATCATCGCTTCTAAAATAAGTTCTAACTTTTCCTATCAAGCGATAAAAAAAAAACAGCCAACCCTTTAAATAAATCTACCTCATCCAGACACAAAAGACCCTTTCAGTTCGGACTCCACTGCATAATAGATTATTATTTTCCTTTTGTGCATGAGAAAGATCAAAGAGAGATGCAATTATTCCCAAACGCAATATCCGTGTTTTGTTAGACGTAATGCTAATTCTTGGTGATTAATTATTTCTTCATTTCTGGTTCTAATCTTCGGTGGTAATAAATGAGAATTGTTTGGTAATTATAAAAGGTTAACTCTCTTGCTCGCTGAGTTCGAGGATTAGTTTGAACATTAGGCTGTAAATATTTCTTTATTTGGTAAACACGCCGATCGCGCTGCGTTTTGGTGGGATTATAGTGTCTGCTGCAAGATTTTATGTTTTACAAAACGGTATTTCTTGGGAAATAATTTATGGACCGAGTTATTGCCATTTTTTGTAAGTTATTGTTGAAGATAAATGAATATGTATCAGTTGAGTAAGGTGGAATGTAGTCTTAGCATAGCATTCTAAATGTAAATTAATGATCATAAACAGTTTAGAGCCTTATATGGAAGCTATATCTTCCGGTATATGCGTCTTAACCTAGAACCCAGCAAAAGGTTGGTTAATTAAATGCTGGTGGTTTTCAATATAATCAAATAAAATATAAGTGAAACTGTTTTGGTGAAGATATTTCTACTGTCTATCCTTTATGATATTCAGTTGATTTACACATGTAGAGTATTACAGAAATAGCGCAATTTATTAAACTTTTGTATAAAATACATTTTGCTTCAAAAATGGGAATTTGAATTGAAAAACTGATACTTCCCAATAGAAAAAAAACTATATCTATGAAGTATGGTTGGAAAGTACTGTTTCGTTCTACCGCAACCGCAGTGGTAGTATTGGAGGTCATCTTTTGAACATTTGTATTTCTGATTTATTTTCGGTTCTCCCACTCACAGTGATGTCATTACAGCCAGATTGCATTGTATTCAAAAGGGTTAGTGAGAGTTCAAAATATTTAAGACGATTGCCAGTTCCGCCGACTGTGAAGTGCATTCTGTAATCCAGCACTTCTCAAACTGTGGGGCGCACCCCACTAGGGGTGCGTGATAACTCTAAAAGGGGGCTGCGAGCATGTTCAAAATATTTAAGACGATTGCCAGTTCCGCCGACTGTGAAGTGCATTCTGTAATCCAGCACTTCTCAAACTGTGGGGCGCGCCCCACTAGGGGGGCGTGATAACTCTAAAAGGGGGCTGCGAGCATATTGAAAATTCGAAAGCAAAATATTATTTTAAAAAAAATATTAATTTATTGAAAGTAAAGAAACAAAATACGTTCTGACATTATAAAAAATTAAAAAAAAACATTTACACTGATATAATACACTTAAAAATACATCAGTACTGCGCAATGTATTTTTTTATTAATTTAACAATACTAAATTAAGAACAAGTTTATAACAATTACCAGTGACTCGGCATATGCATATGTAAAATTATATGCAAAAATTAACACTTATCTAGATAATTTGTATGGTTTAGAATGAATCCTGATTCAAAGTTACGCGATCCGCTCCCCAATGCCACCGTTTTGCACGTATGCAAGCGTATGTGGTGTATTGGGGGGAAGGTGGGAGAAAGGGAATAAATAAGGAAATCCTCTGAAATAAGTAAATCCTTCGCAAACACTGTCAAGGTCATTTCATTGTATTCCATAGCCTTCAGAATAATTGTATGGATAGCAGTGAACAGAAAAGATTGCATTTCAGAAAAAACGTACATATACATCCGTGGCAATTTTCGCACTGGCTGAGGGAGACGTTTATATACGCCGATGGCATTTAAGAAGTAAGAGTCGTATTGTAGCTTTAGCGTCAGAGTATCATATTATCGAATTGAAAACATTGTTATTGTATGGAAGGGGGCGCGATGAAATGTATAATTGAATATTGGGTCGCAAGTATTGAAAGTTTTAGAAGGACTGCTGTAATCTGTATTTCGAAAGGAAAGAATGTTAAGCCAGTTGAAATTCATCGTAAACTTGTAGAGGTTTATGTCGAAGCACAGAGTGGGCTGTCTTCTGTTGTCAAGGATGGTTCGGTTGAAAAAGTGTATGAGAGAATTTGTCAAAACAGACGGTTTACGATAAAAGTGCTTTGTGAGTAGTATCCACAAAGAGCTATTCAGGAATGTGTGTAGCTCTCTTCACAGACAGCGTCCTTCTTTGAAGAGTGTATATGCAAGTTGGTTTCCCGATATGAAACATTTTGAACAAAGATGGTAATGATGCATATATATATATATATGGTTTTCGACAGGCTATTATAGGTACAAATAAATTTGATTTTGAAAAAAATATTTTTATGCAAGTTTTTCCAAACCGGTAGTTAGTTTCCGTACATCCCTTCTACTATTCCGAACAGCTACAAGCTAAAACACGTATTTTAGGAGAATAAATAAATCCCAATAAGGGGGTCACAAAGGTGTTAACTTTCCCTACAGCGCTGAAAATATTAACAATATTCAAATACATTTAACTCTTTGAAATTAAAATTAAATAATTCGAATCTTATACACATTATTTTTAAAGGAATGGGGCTTCAGAACAGTCTAAAATATTTAAAATATAATCATAAGTTTAAAAATTATAAGCATATGAAAATAAGAAATATTTCTGTAAGAAATATTAATTAAGTTTTACTTTGCGCATGCTATTTTCTAAAGTAGTAGCTTTAATTACTAGCAATAAGTTGGTTTATAAAGTTAAATGTATCCTTATTACACCGTAGTATTTTTAATTAAATAGAATTATAAATTATATTTTTTTAAAAAATAAAAAAAAAATTATATTTTTAATTTTTTAAATTTAGTATTTTTCAAATATTTTGAAATACAAAAGATATATCATTCTTAAATTACTAGGGTTTAAATAGTATGATACATTTTATAATTCTAAAAAAATTTATACATTAAACGCTCCTATTTTAGAAAACAGCTTGCGCAGCGCGAAAATTACTTAATATTTTTTACAAAATTATTTCTTATATGCATATGCTTATAATTTTTAAAATTATGATTATATTTCAAATATTTTGTACTTTTTTGAAACCATAATCTTTTGCAAATAATGTGTAAAAAATTCGAATTATTTAATGTAAATTAAAATAACCTGTTTCAAAATTGTTTATATTTTCTCCCCTCGAGACAAAATTAACATCCCTGAGAAAATTTGAAGTGACAAACGTCATGAAATAACAATATGTAAATATCCAAATCACAGTAGCATCGCTCAACAAAAATGTATAAATGAGCATTGTTTTAATTGTCTACAAGTGATTCACGTAAAATGTTTTCTGATGTGATTATGGACGCAAATGATAAGGCAAAATGCTAGTTTTAACTAGATAAATTGAGCATTCCATTTTTGAAATTGTTAAGGAATTCAACATCCTTCGATCCTTCAAAAGTTCCCCGAGAATAAGTAATTCCAAGCATTACCTTTCACTACGGTCTATGCAGTGATCGACCGGGCTTACTTAGTGATCGAGACTAGCGACCTCTGAGTAGTGTAATCAGTACTACCAAATAAGTAACACTGGGATAAATAGAAGCAAAATAGAAATTTCCACAATCTCCTCCCCTTTGGGAGTCGATTTCCACAAAAACTCTAATTAGTAGATCTCCAACTCAATAAAAAAGGCATGCTTGCCAAATTTCAAATCTGCAGGTCTAATTGTTCCTGACATCTCGTGATGAGTGTGCGAGTCACTTTTCTGTTATAGATAAAATAATTAATTCATTATTGTCATTATTTTTCCATAAAGTAAAGGAAATTATTTGAAAAGTTGAGTCGAGTTTAAAGTAAGTTAACAATATAATTTAAAATCAGTGTTTCTAGTAACGAAAATCATATAAAATGTCTTTCTTCAAAGTTCGAGCAGTAGTAGAATTAGAATTAGCACTCTTCTGATAGAAGGCATGTAGAAGGGATAGATTTAATCACACTCAGGACGCTGTACTTTACTTTTGGCCTATCCGTAGCACGAATATCACATGCGATTTTTTTATCTATTGCCAAATACTGTTGGCTAAACACAATAGAATCATCAGGCTCGATTTGACGTATTTAGATCAATCAACTGTATTACCAACCGTAACTACTTTAACCGTCAACCCTTAACTATACCTTTTTTTAAGGGGACACAGCAAGATTCAATTGACAAAAATCAGTCGAAAAATCCAATTTAATATTTTGTGCTTAACTACTTTTTTATAATCTTTCCTACACCCTCACAAAAGTTGAAGGCTCTTAACTTAAAAAACGCAGAATTATGATAGCTTTTACGTTCGTTTTTATTCACATCCCTATGACAAATCAAAACTTTAAACTTACTTATCTCAGAAAGATAAAATCACTAGTTTGTCTTCATTGAAAATGCTAAAGCTTTTTTTCTATATTGTGCCTAATGCTTTGACTTTATTTTTACCAATTGCTAATAGTACATTTAACAAAAGTTGGTATGCATTTTTGAATCAATGCAATACTTATTTTTTAAAAAATAATTGAACTCAGAATTTATACATTTTTTAAGGAATTTTCAATAAGCATTCGTAAAAAGTATTGTACAAATACCTATCACGTTATCGTAAAACACATACCAACTTTTGTTATACGTAGTTTAACGTGCTTGTAAATTAAATTTCATGCATGTACGTAAATTTTTGTAGGAGAAGTAGCATTTTAAAATACTTCAAAAATTTTAAGTTTTTCCATACCAAATTAAATGGCTAGCTTTTTATGAAATTTTGAGCAAAAAAATCTGTTTTACATAGTATACACGCATAGGAGGCAACCAAAAAAAGTTTAAAAATCCTTAAATTATAAATTTTTGCTTAAATCGTTCCTCTCCCCTTAAAAATAAAGCTTTTTAAAATATTATGCGTAATGCAAGAAACATCCAAATAACTTTATCCACAATCAAAATGATCTAAGTCGCAACAGAGAGCAATAATCTTATAACTTTTCTAAACTGTGCTCCCAAGGGAAAACTCATTAAAGAAATAATGACACACACTCACAATATTTAAATTATTCATTCTATAAATGAGTATTTCTGTGTGTGTGAGGAAGGGGTCGGCAACGCCACCATGAGTTCCTTTTTCTCATAAGTTATTCCACTCCTTAATGCACGCCACTGCATCTTCTGCTCCAGGGAGTTTTGTGCTTCCAAGGGAAAGGGGATTTTCCGAAAGTAGTAGACGGAACCGGAACCAATTTAAGTGGCTTCTATCCAACGGGCATGATATATTGATGCATATGAATAATTAAAGTTGAATATTATTAGTAGTTAAAGTTAGTTATAAAGTAAAGAGTTTTAGAATCCTCTCTTTGTATTGTTGTTGTATTGAAGAATGGCTTGTTAAAATGGATGGTATACAATACAAATTGAAATCCTCATCTATAGATTTAAATGTAGAAAATCTAACCTTATTGTATATTTTGATTTACACATTTTCAAATGTAAAGGATGTTAAAAGAAAGACAAACCTCGTCAAAATATATAATTGAGTCATTTTACTAAAGCAAATAAATGTTGTTGTTGTTGCTTATGCCACCTGTCTGACGTAGTCAGATCGAGGCCCACGAAATTCAGGATGGCAATGGGCTAGAGATACGCCTGTCGTTTATCCTAAGCTTTGAGCCCATGAAGGTGACAGCACGATTTTGCTCACGATAGATGGTGACCCCATTCGGACCCACTGATTTAACGAGCACGTATTCCGTGTGTACTAGGCGGGTATTTGGTGACATCGGGCATCGAACCCAGAACTTCCGATCTGGCGTCCGATGCTCTAACCACTAGGCTACCCATTTATTGAGGTAGATCTTCTTAGGGTTTTTTCCATCCATTTTTCGTGCCACAGACTCACAAAAAACATAAAGCTTACTTAGGGATCTGAACTTGAGAGGAATAAGAATTGTAAGCTTTTATTTCAGCGGATATTGAAAATAATAAGATGCAAGTTAAGGATATCATTAAACCACTGTTAATTTTTTTAAATTCCGAACAAGGTACATCGTCATCGGCATACATACAGAGGAACTGCAACATATAAAGCGTAGCCGCTAGTCGTATAATCTTAAATCTAATGTCTCCCTTAAGTTGTATTAGAAAAAGATATTATACAGTTAACATGAATGCGCTTCAACTTACCGCATATTCTGATATATAGCCCACACATTTAATAAAAGGTAAGTCCGAACTTTACGGTGGATATAAAAATGATAAAGATAAGCATAAGAAAAGAAGATAAAGAGATAAGCATGATAAAGGAAAGATAAGTAAGCATGATGATATTTTAATTTCTATAGGTATAGGAATGCTGTTTACTGAATGGAAATGACATACTTAATGAACTTTCATAATAAAACAAATGAAAATTACCTCCTATTCGTTCTCCTTTATACCTTCTGGCACATCATCGAATTCTTCGCCATCATTGTTGATAATGATTCATGAACAAATTATCATGTTTTATTCCATCAAGATTATTAAATATACACTTTTAAATGACTTTTGATTTATTAATGAACTGTCATAATAAAACAAATGAAAAGTTCCTCCTATTCGTTTTCCTTTATACCTTCTGGCACATCATCGAATTCTTCGCCATCATTGTTGCTATGATTCATGTACAAATTATCCTGTTCTGTTTCATCTAGATTATTAGATGTACACTTTTAAATGACTTTTGAATGTATCGAGTTTATTTTCATTCCATGCTTTTACTATCCTCTACTACACTATTTCTAGACCAGCATGACGCATTTGGGATGACGCACTTGATGCCAGATGCATGAAGTTACCACTTAAAAAATGTTTTTGAAATGGTTACTTCTTTAGGCGCGTTTTGTAGGAGAGTGTGAGCTTGAATAATGCGTTTTAAGCAGCCTCTCAACAATGAATCGGAATTTTTCGTAACAATGTAAAGTTCTTCAACAAAAAAGACTTACAACTATGGCAAAATTTGTGTTCGAAAATCGGTTTGCAGCCAAACTGGAATTACATGATATTGCTCTATTGAATGTTTTAATTAACTTATTTAAAAAAATAAATGCTTTTAACATGTGATTAACTTGAAATATATTATTAAAATCCCAATCTCTACAGTGTCTTACATTTTGTACAAATTTCTATGGATTTTCTTCTGTTTAAATTCCCCAAAAAAAGGAAATGTACAACTATATTTCAAATAGATTGGTACATTGTATATTTTTCTCAACGCTGCCAAGTTAGACGGAGATGGAATATTATAAAACTTCTTTAAAAAGTTTAGAACACTTCGTAATTTTGAAAAAAAATTTGTTTTCTGATTTTTTACACATAAAATACTTTTAAAAATGGCCCTTTTCCATTTCAAGGAACCATAAGCATGCAACGAAAAAAAATTGCGAAAATCACCAAACGCCAGCAATAATTAATTGTAATAAACCTATGACAGAATTGACCAGTTTGAGGTTTATGGATCATGTGTAGAAAGACAAGTTTATGATACATTACAACTGATAGTTTTCTTTATTTTAAAAAAAATTGATTTAAAGTAAAAAACTTTAAGAATATAAGAAAGTGTTGAACTGTTTCCATCAGATAATATTAGTTACATTTTGAATCTTTCTTTATACTGTGAATGCAAACAAATGTCTAGGTTTTCTCTTCCATACATAATAATAATCAATAAATAATTTTATGTGACAACACTAATACCCCCTTGTTTTTTATTGACCCAACTGATCCCTGAAGTAACATTACAAAATTTGAAGTTATCACTTCTATCGTGTGGTCATAAGCACACACACTCTTTTTTTGCACCGTCTAACATCCAGATACTTTCTAACACCTCTTCTCTTGCCCTTTATGATTTTAGATCTAGAAGTATACCGTTGTTCAAAAGCCCAGGATAATACTTCGAATAAATGACTTTAAAGATGGAAGCACTGCACACATACATTCCCGGTTTCTTCGTGGGAAAAAGTATGCACGTTACACGGCGAAAATACAAAAAAAAATTTAAAAAGCTGCTGTTTGAATGTACAGATGTATGTTATACACTTTACGGTTATTACGCAGGAATATAAGGTATTAGCTTGAAATTCAGGACATGAAAGCTCTAGTTTGGGGGACGAAGTAGAAACTGGAGCAAAAACTATGCATAAAAATGAAAACATAAACCTGTCAAAATTTGTTTTCAAAATCTGCACAGTGATTTTACTCATAAAACATAATTTGCTTCAGAGTAATTTAAATACATTCATATTTTTGGAAAATTTATATCACAACTACCATTTGCAAAAATTCCAATAGAAAATTGTCATAATATTTATTAAAAGGGAAATAAATATGTAACTTCTTAAATAAATCCCGCATGTTTCCATTTCCAACAATATATAATTCGATTTGAAAAACATCATAGAACAAATCTTATGTCTACGATTAAACAAACAAATATATAATTCTAATACTCCATTTTACCAAACTAATGGGGGCACTGTACAAAAAAAGTATTATAATAAAAAAATTATTTTGTATAAAAATAACATAAATAAAATAAAAATACCACGAAGTCTGTAGAACTCAAGCTATCTTAGTAATCTAGATGGAAATAGACTCTACAAAATATTTACTTTAGAATATAGCATTCTTAAACAAATTCTGGAGGAGGATACAAGACAACGGATACAAAAATTTAGTAAAGATAAAGATATTGCAAGTTCTACATAAACTATTGGAAATTAACTACATTTCTGGACACTGAAAGTTCACTGAAAAATACATTTTACGAGTAGATATCTTGCGTCTTTGATGAGACAAAGTTGGATATAAATTTAATATTCAGTATTTGTGTGTTTGCTTTATAGCTTTTCACATTGATATGCGGGAATTTATGTCTTTCTTCAAACATAAAGCTGTATTTTATCTCTGCAGCTTAAATAAGATAGAACAACAAGATTACGAGTAGCATCTTCAAACGAATAATCGGTAGGCGAATTTTGGTTAAGTATCATTTGCATTTTGGTTATAGTGGATTTTTTTCAATTCCTACTATTAGCTAACTCTCTCTATTTATTTATTTATGGGTATATTTATCTTATCCGAATTTTTAATCGTCAATTAAATACTTTCTATTCATTCAATCAAGTTCAAATATTTTTTTTAAAACTTGTACTGGATGACACTTGATGTTAATAGTTTTTTTTCAAATATTATATTCATTAATTAAATTAAATTAATTACCGGTTTCGACGCCAACTTAAATTCTTCTCCACTGTTGTAACAATGTAACTATTAAAACAATGACAAAAGTTGGTGTTGAAAACCGGTTTTTCAGCCAAACTAGCCAAATCGGGTGTGCATTCTCACAACAATGCAGACAAATCATGCCCTTTTTTCAATTTCCCTCTCTCTCTATATATATATATATATATGTGTATATGTCAGGTCTGGAAAGTTTAGCTTCTAAATTAAGGAAATAATAAATAGAAATAGAGTGAACTCTTTACTATCGCGTAGGGATTTGAGAGTAAATAAGACTACTTAAAGCTAGAGCGAGCATGGACGAAGGAACCCATGTCACAGCCAATCAACACGCTTCCTATGTCACTGCATTTCTCTCATCATGAAAGTTACTTCTTTTTCCCGCCGAAACCTCAGGAGTGCGTCTGCTGTCACCGCCCCTCTGCCTAGTCCCGCCGACCAATCAGGATTCAGCCTTTTAACCAGAATCACATTCCATCTTCCATGCAGGCCAAACAACATCTCAGGTCACTAAAACTTCAGATAGGGGATGGAGGATCTATTCAGATCCATATCCCTGTGACGTAAATGAAAACGTGGACGAAGGAAGAAGAGTGAAAACGGAAATTGCTGGTGACGCCTCGCTGCGATGTTGTTTTTTATTCTACACAGTTGCGAGCCAAAGGGCTGCCATGTTGGATTCGGTATTTTTGAAAAACAATAAAGAGAGATGTTATTTATGGAAATGATGCTCTCCTCATTCTAACAGCGGGCCCGGGGCCTGACACGTATATATATATATTAAATATATATCTTGCTTAAATTTTCAATCGTTAATAAAATACTTTCTATTGATCCATTCAAAATAGAAATTGACTTAAATTTTTTTTTTCTTCATATTACTTGTTTCACTGCAACTGTAACACGATCAAACCAGAGAGTAGTTTTTTTAGAAAAATATTTAACCTTAAAGACCGTTTTTCAATTATGATACATTTAGATGCCATATTAAATCATTAAGAAAAATTAATGTTCCTTGGTTCCACTGTATTCTATGTTGAAAGAAATGTATTGCACTTAATTACAAGAAATTAAAATTGTAAAACAGTAACAAATTATTAAATAAAATTTGTTAATATGTTTATTACTATAAGTATAAGGATTATATGGTTCAAAATTCGAGGTTTGTCACCAGTATCCTTCGTGTAGCTTCAAAGTGCGGTGTTAATAAAAAAATTAATCAATACAATAAACAAAAGAATTTTAAAATCTTTTATTCGAATTTTAAGTTAAGTATTACAAAAAAAAATGAATTTTGTATATTTGAACTGCATTTTATTCGTTTATTATTTATTAATTCGAAACGTCAAAAATTAAAATTACAGGATTTTACATATGAAAATTGACATTTAACGTGACTTTTTTCGTGACGTTAACGTGAACGAAATGAAATTCTACTTTTTGTTAAGTGTTCTAGAGAAAATGGCTACAGCAGTTAAATGTACATCTCAAGTTTTATTTTTATGAGGTGGCGTTTCTGTGCTATTCTGTTCATTTTAGTTCAAGATATGAGTAAAATTTATCACACACACATAGATATTTCATTTTTTATAATAGTTAAATTAATTTAATGAATTTTGATAGAATTTAATTGGTAATGTTTTTCTCAAGAGGAAATTAAAATACTCCACTTTATCTGGCATATAACACGATCAAACCTTTTTATTTTTAAAAAATAGCATGCAAAATAATATAAATACTTTTTAGGAATCAATACTAATAGATATTAATACTTAACAAATGATATTTAAAACAAAATATCTACTTTTTACAAAAGTCACAATTTTAAGTAAAGTTTCAGCAATTTTTAAAAAATTCTCTAAATCAATTAGAGAAATAATTAATACTTGTAGCGGTGGTTCTTACATAAGCCAGTAACAACCTCCGAACTGAAGTGATCATTTTGGTCCAGTGGTATGTTACGTGCTTACGGATCAGAAAGTACTTCCTATCATCCTCAAACTTATATGAACAATAGCACTGATATTATAAACTACACCAGTATCTAGGGAATATATACTAAAATTTTAATGTATTATTAAGATATAAAAATTTTATATAGCGTATTGAAAAAATTTTACAAGAAATATGACATATTTAAGAGCTTAAATTGAAATAATGAGCCATAATTCAAAACATATTCTCACAGTAAGAACTATTTTAATACAATCCCCGAAAATATTATAAATATGAGGTTTAAAAAGTTTTATAAAAGTGCATTTATAATATTTTGAGTCACCAGACTCGCCATGATAGATTTTAAATAATTTTAATGACAATTTTTGGTAAATTAATCGCTCACTTCCACCGGTTTTTCTAATTTTATGAAATTTATTGTAACTTGACCTCTATGTAACGTAGAAACAAAAAGCCAAAAGATTTGTTTCTATTCGATGCAATAAAAGAAATTGCGTGTTTGGAAATTTTGTGGTCATTTCGACGTGTTCTGAAGCCGTAAATTTATGTTGTGTGAAATATTGCGCACAAGAAGTAATATTCTTATTTTAATGCTCCCTTTAATTATAAAATATATATTTGTAGTCTCTCCCTTTATATCCATAAAAAAACGCTTCTCTCTGCATTTAAAATATTCTAATATTCGAAACTCTATTCCTAATTAAAACTCGGTTTCGTTCTTGGCATTATAAACTGCCAAATCTTTTCTAACATATTTATAGAATAATATATTATGTTTAGTTCCAATCCTTATGAAGGAGGTGTTTTTTTCAATTGTTGGAGGTAAGAATAAAATGCTTTTATACAAAAGAATGAGTTGTATTGTTTTGAGTTAGCAAAGCCCAACTTCAACGAACATTTTTCACCCTTCCGCCAAGGGAGTAGCTAGCGCCGTATCCGTCCGTCATATCAGTGATACGGGGCCGCCAAGCTACAGGGGCTACAACATATATAAACAAACTATCATAAAATGCTAAGGGGCCTCTAAAGTAATTCTCCCCCAAGTAATTCTCATACAGGGTCCACTATAGATTAGCTATGCTCCCCAGTGCTCTTCCCACTCAAATAAGGTATTCCACATTTAAATGCAAGTTAATTACATATTGTTCAATTCCACGAAGTTTCGTTCCCGAATAGAAAAAGCGATTTTCTGGAAAGTAAATAAGGGGCTTGTATAAAATAATTTTATTTCTTAGGGAAAAAAATTGGATTAAGATGCTTATATTATCAAAGATGTGCGTCGGCAGTGGTTATAGTTGGTTAAATACACATCGATACTGGCTGGAGTGGTTTAAAATGAAAAGCTGAAGTATCAATAGATAATTGCACTGAAGAAATATAGTTTTATGTTGATGTGAAAGGCTTACGAATAGAAAGAGTAATTTCTATTTAAAATCATAAGTTTCTGTGTAAGCACACTATCATCATGAATTATATTTAAGTATGAAATTAAAGTACTAAACTAAAACTGTACTGTGTCAAGTGCATTTTCAGTTTCATGAGCTAATAAAAATTTCAATTTTATTCAAATATATAGTTTTTAAACTTACAGAGGATTAGAAAAATATTAAAGGCACAGTGTGATTATAATCACAAAATAATGTCTTTCACTTCAAAATGCCGTAAAAAAACACTGTACAGAATGACTTCAAATTTAAGTTGAATGTACTTGAAGAAGGGAGAAATGGTAAGGCATTAGAAAAAGAATCATTAGTGTTTTCATTGTTGCTTCTTATGCGTTTTTTTACCCCAAGGACAGTTAAAAATTGATTTTTCCCATCCAATGAGGTATATAAAAAAAGTTTTTTTGTGATGCTGTAGTAAATTTATTTGGTCGCCGAAAATGATGCTAACTGGGCTGTTTTGCCAATTTTTGGCCAAATTTCCATTGAAACTCTATTATAGTGTAAGGGACGGCGTTTCTTGCGAATATATTACAAGTTTAATCATAAAATAAATACAACAGAAAATAATATTAACTTATTAAACAACCAGATATAAATTATTTACATTATTTTAAGATGAAACAATAATTACACAAGAAGATAAATCATTAATCACACAAAATATGCCAAATATAAACAAAAATATTTCATAATGCTGTAATAAATTTATTTATACATAAGGTATAGTTAGGAAAAATAGGTCGTAAAAAGTTGAATTTAACTGAAAAGTAGCGCCAAGAACGAATTTAGCGAAACTAAATTGAAGATTAAATTAAAATACAAATTAAAATGCTGAGAGGAAGACTTGAATTTTTTTTCTTTCTTATAATATATTGAAAGAATATATTACATGTATTACAATGTAATACATGTAAATTACAGTTTTGCAGTTTGAGCAATGAATATGAACAGTTTTATAATTTTTAGAATGGGGGCTGGTTCACCGTTAGGCGGACAAGGGGAACCTCCTCCTAGTATTTATGAGAAAATTTTTATCATATTATCATAGGTCGATAGCATATTTTGATTATTTAAAAAGTTTTGGTTGGTTACATTGCAAGTCTCATTCGGTTTTATAAAATTAAAACTGCACTGTGTGTGCATAGTTTTCTATTGGTGGTGAATATTGCATTAGAAGATAATAAGACTTATATATACTTCAAACCTATAATCTTAAAATCTTGCTTAATATTATTATTTTATCGTTTAGGTAATATATCATGGGCTCCACAATCTATTACAACGGCATGTCCCCGTTATTTCTATGAGATTTTATCAAATCGTTTCTGATCTTTGTCTTCAATCTCAAGTTTCACATCTCAATTCATAAAAATAACAGCAATCGAATAATATTGTCACATAGTTTTGAGAAGACAGTATATCTTGATGCTCCAGCTGGATTTGAGACGTCATAAAGTCGTTGCTCCAGACAACAGAAAACTGAAACAAACTCAGAGGGGACATGAGTTTATGGTTTGAAAAGGCCAATAAAGATATAGGCTTGTATATTCTTTTTTAAAAACGACTGGACACTGTGTCGTTATTTTTGAACGCAAAATGGTGCAATTGGTTGTAAGATAGATGTTCTAAAAAGATATATAATGTCGCAGGTCAGACAAAGTCAGAGATAAGTTTAATATATGTTATTGTGCTGAAGTTATATGGTTAGCAAGAAATATATGAATGCATATTTGTTTCCTAGCATACATGAAATTTTGTTTTATCTTTATAGCTTGGAAATGACAAATAGCATGACTTTTTCTATTGCTGCCATGGTAACCTAGCAGAGTAGTATAATATATGTGTATTCGGTTGGCAAAACATTTATTGCATTGTACTTGCATATTATGGTAATCTCGAATTAGTTCTCGCCAAAAGCCCTCGTGTTGCTAAGACAGTGCGACGTTAATATTCACTCACTCACTCACTCGAATTAGTTCATGATATACAACAGGGTAATATAAATTTCTTTCGATAAATAATATTTTCCGTAGTTTATGCTAAATTTTGGATTTTCCATTGGTCATAGGAATTAATATTGTCAAATTTGGAGGAACCCTTTGCTTAGTAATAACTACAATGCGCGAGAAAATTATTAAGATTTGTACATGAAAATGAAACTCCCACTTTCAAAAATTACTCAGATTTAAATCTGTTGGAAAATATATTCGTAAATTATTTTGCATGTACTTGGATTTGCTAAGATAGTTAATGCTTTAAATTTATGAAAATGTTTATTGTGCATATTGATTATATATTTGAATTTGATGCGTAATTATTTATTACAGTTTTCTTTCGTTTAAAAAATATGTTTAGAATCAAGTTCATATTTACTCAATTTGTAGCATACGTATGCAGATTAAAAAAAAGAACTAAAATACCCGTTTTTCTGTTAAAAAATTATTTTTAATCGTTACCTAAAAAGCTCAAATATCTAATATTCATACATTGTGGCAGAACTTAACATAACAATAAATTAATATTTTATTTTATTTTTCCATTTATCTTTATAACAGAAACCCTCTTTTCCGTAATGGTAGATTTGGAAATTCTGGAAAAAAATTTTTTGATCCGCTCTAGTGCATAAAACGATTGCGTTGTCAATCATAAAATAATACGTATAGATCTTGATTCTCTGAAACAGGAATACAATTAATGAATTGTGCTCTTTAAAGCAACTATGCACAAATTTTTCAATAAAATTAGAAATGCCCTTCAAATAATATGCTTTCGAATCTGTCTAAAATAAAATCTAACTAACAAAAAATAAATAAATTGTAAACGGAAAATATTTAATTCTGAAAATCAGTATCCAAAATAGCTTCATTAATTTTCTGAAATAACTAATTATAAAACCATAACAAAATGATCAAGACGGTAAATAAGAAACTTGAGGCAGCAATCAGCGAAAAGATTCAAAATCGGCAGCAAAAGTCCAGAATAAGTGTCTTTTTCTTAAGCAATTCGAAACGCATCGTATCAAAAACACATTATTCAAATGAATTAACGTTAACAACTCTCTCCTTCATCTAAGTTCCCCCAAACTCCTCCAATGAGCAACAAACAGCTTTTCTAATTGTTGTTCCCAAGTGGGGCACTTTAAAGAAATTGTGGACACTCCCACTCATAGAAGTTTGAAATAAACCTTGAGTTATTGATCTCTTTAACGAGTTATACTGTCAGGGCCATAATAGACCCCTTTCCCCTAAAGGCGTTCCACTCCTTAATACACGGGGGCTGCGTTTTCTTCTGCTCCAGAGAGTTTCGCTCCGGGGAGAGAGGGGTGATTTTCCGGAAAAGGCAGACGAAACCGGAAACTGTTTAAGTGGCTTTTATCCATCGGTGTGGAACCGGATTATTGCGCATGAATTATTAAAGATGAACGCCCTGAATGGCAGCTGGGAAGAGTTGAAGAATCACCTCTTCATATTGTTGAGGAATAGGTCTCTGAATTCGAGAATAGCTGCATAGTTAAGTTTCGATTTAAAAACACTGTAAATGTATTTTCATTTCGATGGATTATACGTACACTGTGAAATTTCGTATAAGCATGCCGGACTTTTCTTCAAGTATCTGATGAACCTTATTTATCTTTTCATTTCAAATAATGAGGTAAATTCATGGCGGTCACATGATGCGTATAATCACGTGTTCTTCATTGAATTCCAAACTGACATAAAACTTGTACTTGTTGTCCTAGTAGTAAAATTTAATTAAAATTTCAGATTGATAACTGGACAAAAATGTTAAAATATTAAAATTATTTTCAAAAAGTTTTTAAATTTTTTAAAAAATACTTTTATTATCCAGGTATTTTTAAATCATGCGCATTTTGTTTATCTATGAGCATTATAATTGCTTACAAATATATATTTTTAAAAGTATCTAGATAAATCAAAAGTTGGCAACAGCAAAATGCACGAACTGATTGACTGGAAACACGTGATTGCATTTATCATGTGCTTATGACGTCACATAAATTTACAAACAGATTGGCTGGAAACAGGTGTTTGTGGTTATCACGTGACTATGACGTCGGATGAATTTTTCCATTTGAAGAAACTTTGCAGAAATAGCAGTTTCACATATCATTTGTTTTTCTTGCCGAGAAATGCTGTTTTCTTATTTACAGCAAACACATAACTACTGAAAAAAGTAAACCCTGAAATTAATTTATTTGACTCTTAAACCCTGTGAACAAAATGTCGACACTAAAAGCAATAAAAGAACTATAAAACTAAAAATAGAAGCAAAAATAAATTTTTTTAAAATTTTAATTACCATATATTCGGGCTCCTTTCGTGCACCGGCGTATAAAACGCACCTATACCTTGCAAAATTTATTTTATATAATTTATTAGGTTCACCATATAACGCAAACTCTATTTTTTTCTACGAAGAAAAAATGTGTTCATGTGCAGCGCACTTATCTTTTGAAGTAATTTATTTGAAGTATTACACCAGGCTTTTGAGCAACGGTATACTTCTAGAACTAAAACTCAAAAGAGCAACAAAATAGGTGTAAAAAGTATGTGGACGCTAGATGGTGAGAAATCAAGAAAAAATGAAGCCAAATGCATCATGCTGGTCTAGAAACAGTGTATGAGTGGATGTTAAAAGTATGAAATGAAACCAAACCTGACAGGATTCAAAAGTGATTTAAAAATGTGCATCGAAAAATCTAGATGCAACGGAAGATGATTATTTACTTATGGACCAGAATAAACACTGATGAAGAACATAAATTCATATATACCTGAAGATAAAATGGAAGACAAATGGGACGAATTTTTTCATTTTATACAATAATGAAAGTTCATAAGATATGCCATTTCCTTTACGAGAGCCAAGACGTCACACACATTAAAAAAAATCGATTTTTCAATTTTAGTTTTAAAAAATAGTGCATATTTTCCTGAATCTAAAAATGTATAACACTTATACATATGTTCGTTGATAAAATAACCGCTAAATATGAAAAAAGTAATTGACAAAAATATAAACAAACGTTTACAAATGTTTAGTTTTTTTTATTCCTTTATCTCTAAAGCATATTTTTTTTTTTTGATTTTAGATACAATTAAAAAAATATTGCACTGCATGATTCCAAGTTCCTTATACTTCTATTCAAGATGCCTGTACATATAGTGAACGTATTTGTTTTTAGTTGAAGTAGTATATTGTTTTTTTAAAACATAGATTTATGTATGAAAAAGGGGAAAAAATAAAGATTTTCAAAATTACAAAGGTTTATAATTTTTTAAAGAAATTATCTTAATATTTTACTAAAAAAATAGGTTCATTTATGTTTAGCTGGTTAGGCTTATATATGTCATCATAGGTTTATATATGTGCAAAAAATAATTTACATATTTAAGAGATACTTTTTTTAAAAAAATGGTACGTAAACATAAACATGTATTATGAGATCTCAAAAGTTATGTCCAACTTTAATTAAACAAAAAAAAATAACTAAAATATTATTTTTGTATTTCTACAGAATGATTAAAATATCTTTATTAAGATCAGAAAAAAAATCTAAGCTCTATTGGAAATTTTTAAAGATATATGTCCCGTAAACAAAAAGTATTATCTTTGGCATTTTACTTTTTTGAGCATGTGCTGATACCCTTAAATAAACAGTATTTACATATATGTAGAAATCTAATGTTTATCAATACTCATCTTAATTTTAAAGTTACCATTTTCATATCTGGCGCTTAAAGCGCACCCGTAAATTCTTTCCTTACTTTTTTTCTGTGCATGTTATACGACGGAATATACGGTACTTAAAAATCTAATATTTTTCTTTTGCTTAACCTTTCCAGTAATTTTCTTCCCAGAGAAATATAATTTTCTATATGTTCCCAAGAATCATTTGATTTGTAACTCGTAATAACTTTTGTTTATTTAATACAGAAAACGATGCATTCTAAGTAATATAATTAAGAGATTCTTAAATAAATAAGAAATTTATTAAGGTTAGTTTTGGCAACATAGAAAATAATTGCCGGAGGCTGTTGAAGAAAGTAAACCAAGTTCTTAAGAAATTGTTTTATATTATGAAAGAGTTTAAGATGAAATATTTTATGAACTCTTCGTTCAAGTGTTAGCTTGTAGAATTCCTTTCATTTCGTCTTATTGTTTTTCTTCCTTCAATATCGTACAATTGTTACTAATAAATCTAAGAACTTTAAAAGTTATTATTTACTAAAAAGAAAGTTTGCTTGAATTTGGGTGAATTCATTCTAAAAGATTTCCCCCAAATCTTCTAAATAAATAGCTTTAAGCATAGATTATTCTTCAATATTTTCTGATTCTAAAGTGTCCTTACATAAACGAATTATTTTCCTCTACATTAATGCACACATACAATCAAGCATGTGTGTGTGACGATTTAACGGGCATCAAAACATTTTACTGGGATGTTCTTTATCTTGTTCTTTATGTTATCTTGAAGGATGAGGTAAGATTTTGGTATTTTAAATTCACATTTTAATTGAGTAAACAAACACTAAACTATTTCTTACGTTGATCAGGGTTCGAGGATTCTATGCAAGTCAGTTCCAAGGAACAAGACAGTTCTGTAGGAGCGATGGAAATTTATCGTCGAGAAAACTAAAATACAGGATTCAGTAGCAAAATTCGCAGAATCAAAATCAGAAGGTGTTCACACCTTCTACAGCGCTAAGATATGATTTATCAGTGTCTAAAATACAATTAGGCTAGATTATTCACAAGCACCGCTCGTCCTATTCAACAGCCGAGCTAATCGTTATTCGCCTCTTCATGGTCAAGGCAAGCCTACTAATCGCAGATCAAAACCATACTATTTCAGTTCCGGCGACCGTCTCCGTATTTACAGGCCTCGCGGATTATTCGAGAAAGATCCGCTTGCGTCATAGATCATAGTGGATTTCTCCATTATTTTCCAGAAGATTCTCTAGAGTCACGAACTCTCCAAATCGTCAAATTGGTCGCCAAGTTGCCAACTTGGCTCTGTCACCAAGCCATTATTTTCCAGAAGAATCCATAGAGTCTCGAACTCGCCAATTCGGTCGCCAAATCGTCGAATTGGTCGCCAAGTTGCAAACTTGTCTCTGACGCCAAGATTTTGCCAAGTTCTCATTGTATCACCATTATAACGTAAGGTACGGCGTAGCTTGCGAATGTTACAATTTTTACGTAAAATAAATATAACATAGAGCAATATAAATGCATTACACATCCAAATACAAATTATTTATACTATTTTACATAAAAGTCGTAACACTATAAAACACTCTTCAACAATTGAAACACACTAATACGAGGGACAAAAGCAGTCATTTTCGTTCCGGAGATCTTAGCTTTTACAGCTTCCTCGACCAGAAGTTTTGAGAATCATATGATTTTCTTTAATGAATACTGTGAATGGTGAAAATAATTCAATAATACGTCCTTTTATTTTGAAATGTGTCGATGGGACAGTTTTAAGGAGATAAGTTACAGAAATGAGTTATCACGCGCGATGCTTTGGACGGCTCAGGCCAACATAAATTAAATTAAATCCCTCAGCAGAGAACTTAGATGGTAAATTGCTACATATAAAATTTTTTTTGCTATATATTTTAGAAAAAAAAAGTCATTACATTTATAGACATTAGTGCGCATATATGACATGCAAATTATCGTAATTTACTCAAATATTCTCCAGTGCTATGAAGTCTACCAGTTAAGCCAAACAAGATGTTAAAATTAAAGAAAAAAATATACTAAAAAATAAACAATCTGAAAAATGTAAATAAGTCAAAAGCAAAACAAATAAATAACTACTAAACAGAAATAGAAGTGCATTAGTAATAATATTAGGAGAATCAAAACGACAACCAGGAAGAAAAATAATAATAAAGAGGAAGGAAAAAAGACGGGATCATTAAAAAATAAATGTTTTGCCAGAATTCACGTTGATTATTTTACTTCGTTTTGTATTATGTTCTTGGCATTTCACAAAAGAAGCTATCAAGATTTCTTCAGTGCAATTATTATGAAGATAGCATAAAATAGATAATAAGGAAATATTTTTTAAAAAAACTCTACTTATATGTATATGACAATGTAGAAATATGATTTTCTTCATCAAACAAGAAAAAATTAAGATATTTTCTTAGGGTAATTTGGGATCATCTATTTTATTACTTTTTTGTACGTTTTGGCCTTTTGTGTTAGTAATGTTTATAATAAATATTTCATACGTAATGTCGATGCACGCAGTGAAAATAGTACTAAATAAATTTTTCTACTCTCTTCTTCCATATTATATTCTACCTAATTGGAGCAAGCAAATATTATTATTATATTTCTTATTTCATTTCAAATTCTAGGGAGAAAAAAGTTATATTATTAGATTACGAACTTCTTTATATTTTCCATTATCTTACATTTAAATATAAAAAACTTGCTTTCTTATTTCTTCTTTTTCGCATTTCTTATTTAAAACTGCTCGAGCTTTTTTAAAACTTCTGTCAGATACGCTTGGGCGATTAATGATGAATATTTCAGTGTTGAATAATCGTCCTTTAGTATATAGTGTTAAGGAAAAATCAAACATTATTGAAAACACTTTTGGTTAAAAATATTTACACCCTCACTGTTTTCAAAATAACTACAACAACAGTGTGAACTGATAGTAGGAATTGAAAAAAAGAGAATGATTTGTCTGCGTTGTTGTAACAATGCAGACCCGGTTTGCCTAGTTTGGCTGAAAAGCTGGCTTTCGACGCCAGCTTTTGTCATTGTTTTAACAGTCACATTGTTACAACAATTGAGACAATCTAAGTTGGCGTCGAAAACCGGTATTTAATTTAGTTTAATTAATTAACCGGTAATTAATGAATTAAAATTTGAAAAAAAAACTGTATTAACATCAAGTATATATATATATATATATATATATTATCCACTACTTTTTTAAAAAAAATCATTTGAACTTCATTGGATGAATATAAAGTATTTTATTAACGATTAAAAATTTGAGTAACATATATATATAGAGAGAGAGAGAGTGAGCAAATAGTAGGAATTGAATACCTCATGTTAATCATAGCTTGATCAACAGAGACATAACATGCAAACAATTACATCAAATATTAAATCATAAAATACTAATTAGTTATTCGTACTATACATATTTCTATTACCAGCAAGGCATCCATTCGAAGCCCATTATCAATAAAAGGTATATGCGGATCTGTGGGAAATCAAAACTTTGACAAAACCATCAGAAAAAGAACACCTTTTTTTCTGAACGTTGGAGAACAAATTCTACATTTTCTTTATTAGACAGCTGTTGAATTTGTTGAAGTACAGAAATTTTTTTAATTTTTTGTTTTGCCCATTAAATTGTGTAGCTCGTATTAATATTTAATTCTAATAGTTATCAATAACATCCTAAAAATGAAATGTACCTCAAAAGGATCACATGCAAGTAATGGAAATACGTGTTCTATGTATAGAAATTTTTCTGTTACAAAACATTTGTGTTGCATTAATTTTTTATTAAATAAAATGCTTTCCATCTGTGAAATTTATATGAAATTCTGATTATCCCTGCTGTGAAGTTATAGAAAGCTCACACCTAAGAAAACTATGTTCAATACAACAAGAACATATGACATTAAAAATGTTTCCAAGTTTGGGTGAGTAGCTCCAACTTTAATTACTAAATGACAGCACATAAAATATTTGTTAAGGTATTTTTACTCTAGTTTTTATAGTAGTTACGGTTAGGGTTTTGAAAGTACTTCAAAGTGACTTTTCCTTGCGTTCACATAGCTTACTGTGTGTTATAATTCTTAATCCTTAATTCCATTTGTATTTAGACGATTATATATATATCCATTATATTTTTAGACCATTTCAGTAATATAGTCCATCTTTTCGGCATTTTGGTTGATTGGACGACACTCGTAGAAGACATATTTATAGCACAAAAAGCATTACATTATCCTGACTCTACAAGCTAGCAAGAGGACGTGCAGCGCCATCTATTCATTTAACATATAATTTACAACACTGTATCTTAAAATGCGATAAATATTCTGTAGGTTGTTACAGCACTGTGTAGTTTTTATACGCAAGACCGAATAGGAATATTTTGAAACAAAACAAATCATATGTTGTACGATAAGTTTAAAGAAAAAAGAACCATGAACGATGAAGAATTGTTATTTTTGTACCTTTAGATGTGTGTGTGTGTGATATTGTTAACTTCGAGCATTAAAGAGAGTACTAAGCGTTAATAAAATGTTTGCAAGGAAATCGTGAAAAGAATCGAAAAAAGACGCTTGTTGGAAATAACAGACGCGCACTTCAACAGTTAGGTGTAATCTTAGAGTGTAACTTAAACAACCATTAGAGTTACTTAAGCAAATGATTCTATTACAAGTGAAAGGACATCGAAAGATAGATGTTGGAGTGAGTGTGGTAAGCGTTTAATTTTAGCATAAATCTACGGTGTTCGCAAAAGTTACCCTTGCTACGTTAATCTTGAAAATCTTTGAGGCTTTAATTATCAAATAATTTTTTGTACAAAAAAAAAATAAAAACAAAAAAGGTGTGGCTATTGCAGGTTTTTGAGTGTTGGCTCTCAAAACACATGAATGAATTCTATAATGCTTCATATAGTACAAATGCTGAAGTAAACGAATAAAAATATTTATCCCTTTAACTTTATTTAACTAAAATGTGTACTTTATTGTTTTTATTTTTTTCAACTTGCTCTTAGATTTTAATTAAAGATGTTAGCAAAAATCAAAATGCTCTAGTTAAAAAAATTTGCAATATAGTGGTTATATTTTTATCCCATTTATAATGGTATAAATTCCAGAATGAATTAAATTTAAAAATATCTAGCTTGACCTTAATTTACAAAAACAGAACCTTATTTCAGTTGCAGCAAGGAATTGAGACGCAATAGATATGTAATAAAACCTTTATCGCAATCTGAAACTGTGAAAATAAAATACTGAAGAGACATGACTTTATGGATTGAAAAGGTCAGTAAAGATAAACAGCAAAGTATATTTCTTTTTAGACAATTGGCCCTAAGTGAAATCTTTGAAACAAAACTGCGCAGTTTGCTAAAAGATAGATGCTTTTAAGAAGATTTACAAGGTCACGGGTCAGACAAAGTCGGACAGTAAGTTAACATGATCTGTTTGTGTGATAGTTATGTGGCTATTCAAAAAGACATGTGAAACCTTATATCCCCCATTGTATATAAACTCGAAACAACATTTTATCTTTATTGCAGTACGAAAATCGAATGAAGTTACGGATGCGTCTATGTAGACAATTCGAGTAAATTATAGTCTGTGTAAATTGGATCCATTGTACTTCACCAGCCATTTGAACTTCACCATTGGCTGTTTGGGAAATTTAGGATGGGTTTCTATAAATATACAAAACTAATACGTTGTTTTTTACGTGAGAACTTAAATCTCGAGATAGGTTTGATTAAAATCGTTATGGATTTGGTGAATAATATTAAATGATACAACAAAATATAGTTTTTTTCTTCTTTTACATTGAAAACTATCTTCATATTGTAATAGATGAAGACACAAAAACACGATTCTCTATTATTGTTTTCATTTACAAAAATTATATAAAAGATTGGCATTTAGCAAGTGTTTTAAGAACGATATCAAGGAGGTTACATTTGTAACTCATTTTCTCTGTCTTCTCCACAAGTGTGAAAAAAAGTAAGAATTTCTTTCACACGCTGACACAAAATTCGCTAAAAAGAAAGTGTCGTAGGGGAAAAGGGAGTTCTGGATTCATTGGTACAATGAAGAACAAATAAAAAGCTTTCTCTTCATCTTCAATACACAAGTAACATCGTGTGAAAGAATATAGCCTCTACGACATCCTTTCAGTTGAGTCAACTAGTGAGGAGGAGAACTTGGCTTTTGAAAGCTTGAAAAAGTGGCAAAGGAGGAAACGCCAATTGACCACATGGTGAAGGGACTCAAGCGATTTGAATTCAAAATTAATACCCGAGAATCTCTGCTCTTGTTATGTGCAGTACAAAATGACTTGTAAGAAAAGGGCCCTTAATATTACCTTTTTTAGTACTTATGTATTACCGTAACTTATTGGCAACATTATAGGAAACGAAACACCTGGTTGCCAGTTCAGGACATACGACACATAGCAAATCGGGGTTGCGAACTTGGCGATTGTTGCGATAATACGCGTAAGTACCACTTTTTTTTAGCTTTTTAAAAATATTTTTCGGGTAACACTGTTGACTATTTTTTATTGGATTTTTTTAAATTTTATGGAAATTTAATTAATTATTCTCTGTTCTTGATTTAATTATGATGAGAGAGTAATGCTAAATTTTAGTAACGTACCTCGTAATTTTGAGCTGTGTGTGTGTGTGGGGGGGGGGATAACTGTTTGAGAAAGAAATTTAATACATATTTATATGTTTTTATACTTTAATAACCATCGGGGAATATATGTATTTGTTTTATCTTGAGTTTCTCGAGTTAGAAGAATTTTCTTACCTTTGCTAAAAATGTTCTTGCTCAAAAGTGTGAATAATACAGTTTCATTGCGTGTTATTTCTAAGATTTCAATTTTACTTAAATAGCTTCACCAATGCTGTGAGGGAAGTATTAGAATTTTGCTAATTAAAATCAACCAACAACAAAGCTAAATTAGAATGTATATAAAGCCTTCATTGGGAATATCTAAAAAAGTATATTTTCTCCATGCCAATGTTTTTTCCCCCAATAGGGCTGCATTTTAACAACTTAGTCTTTGCAGACACGACAAGTCCGCAAATGTGAGATCCATTTCATAGTGGCCCCACCTAGTGGCGGGCGCGTTACCAAATTTAGATACTTGAACTAACTTTTAATTCAAGCTCTCGCTGAATGCTAAAAATTGCCGTAATTCAAATTTTTGGATAGTACCAGAGCCTAATTGATACTCTAGAGAGCGTTTACATGCCACAAAATCATATGACATGTGTGGCTACGATTTTTGCATCCAGAAAATTTACTGACTGCAGCCGGGTTCGAACCCCCAACCAAAGTCAAACGAAGCGGACCCGCTACCTTTAAGTCACCGGAGGCAACTCTCCATTGAACTATATATATATATATATATATATACAATTATAAATCAATTCGCAACAAACGACAGAAATTTCAAATACGTTTTTGGAAAAGATTTGACTTGCAATATTT
The DNA here is from genome assembly GCA_019973975.1 of Trichonephila clavata. Lineage (NCBI taxonomy): Eukaryota > Metazoa > Arthropoda > Arachnida > Araneae > Nephilidae > Trichonephila > Trichonephila clavata. The sequence goes on along the minus strand of BMAO01031071.1, from coordinate 215,367 downwards.
TTTTGGAATCAATTTTATTCAAAACAGTTTTCAATTTCCAAGAATTCACAACGGTCTATAAAATATTTAAGGAATCGTAGTACATATGATAAATTAGATGACCCCTTTGGATTTATAACACAGTAAAAATTCCCAAAATAAATCCCGTACTTAGAAAAGCCCTGATATAGCTTACCGTGGTAACCCTAGCATGATTCATAGCTGAATACAGCCATAGAACTTCATAGCATGATAAAAATATTCATAAACAATGTGAATAAAACCATGGAATCTTTTTTATCAGAATAAACACACACAAAAAAACTCATACCATTCTTTGTCGAACGCTTTTCTATGTATATATTCGATGTTCCAAAAATCGGAAGTTTTGTTGCCAATAAAATTTGAAGTGAGACCTATAAATATCTGAGTAATTTGCCTCAGTGCGTTTCATGGTAATGCTGCATGATTTCTGAATTAATGATTTAAAAGAACAATACAAACATGTTGAACCAGCAGTGTTTATTAGAGAAAACATGAACATCTGTTGGAATAACAATGTTCTCTGTAGAACAGGTGAATATTTGTTGAGCTAACAATATTTAATAAGGAAATAAGGAATATTGTTTGGAGTAACAATGTTTATTATGACAATATTAATTATCAACTGAAACAGAAACATTTGTGTTTAAACAATAACTATCGGTTAAACTAACGCAATTTGGAATGAAACTAATAAACGTCAAATAAACAAGCATGTTTTGTGGAATAACATTTATTATATAAATAAATAGATTGTTTAAAACTATAAAACAAGCAATGATATTGTTCTGTTACACTTTTGAAATTCCAACTACGATAAATGTTGAGTGATAGTTATTTAAAAGTATTCATCTTTTTTCATAATTATTCTTTTTGTAGGATATTTTTTGCCGTATTTTGAGTCTAAATTTAATGATTATCCATAGAAAAAACTATCTTATAAAAACGATTATTAGAACGATCAAATTAGAATGTTTTAGAGTTACTAAACAATTAGTCTCATTTTAAACAACTATGGGCTTAGTTCATGCGGCATTGCAATGACGTGTTTCTAGTCAGTAAGTTCATGTGTTTCACTGTTGCCAACTTTTGATTCTTATTTTTGTTGCTTCTTATTAAATAGTTACAATTAATATCAGTATGTATATATATATGTATGACAGAATCACATTATCAAGTGACAAAATAGAAAGCGATTTTCCTTGCAATCTTCCATTTTCCTTCCTTTCTCTGGTGTTCGACTATTTTTTTTGTAATTATTTATTCATTGATTAAATTTAATTACTATAATAAAATAGTATAGTTAAAAAGAAATCACATTCTCAGAACCCCCAACCTTTGGATTAAAAGTCCAACGCACTATCTATTGCACTACAGGGAGACAAAGAAAGATTTTTCTTTCCACATATATTCTGTTGGACTATTATTTTTGTTTGTTACTATTTATTCATTTTTTAATTTAATTAATTAATATTTGAAAAAAACTGTATTAACATCGAGTGTTATCCACTACAGGACTAAAAATATGTTTTTGAACTTGAATGGATGAAGTCAAAGTATTTTATTAACGATTGAAAATTTGAACTATATATATATATATATAGGGAGAGAGTGAACTAATAGTAGGAATTGAATTAATCAATGAAATGATAATTTAAAATAAATATTTCAAAAAACAATTGAAACAATTAAGATATATATTTCACTTAAACAACAAATATAATCACAAAGCAATAGCATGTTTATAAACATAGATTATGTTAAAAGCATTTACTTTCAATCAATAGTAAAATATTCCTATTTAATCTAAAGATTTTTTTCCAAAAGGGATCAATAGATTCAAAAAGGTACATTTCTGATACGAAATATATTTCACGCATCTTAAAATTAATTTATTCCAAGAAGGAATTCTTCACATTTCGCTCCAAGCCATCTCGATTCAATCTTGTTACATTTTCCTTTCCTCTTCGAGTACTGATGTTACTTAAATATTAGCAATTCTGGATATTATTTGCATTTTGCGCCCAGAAATGCTGTCTTCGGACGCAGTGCAAATATTCGACTGCGTTAAAAGTAAACACTAAAATCAATTTATTCGAATAGTGCTATACTTTCTTAATATTAAACTAAAAGGAACGTAAGCGTGACGTAATTGGATAGGTAAGATTTTCCTGTAGTTTCCGCATCTTCACTCACTGGGTTTGTATGTAAGCCTTTAATAGTTTGAATGTTTTAATTATTGATTGAGTTTCGAACATTTTTGGCATTATAGAAGGATGAATTCTAAGTCAAATAAAAGAATATTAAATGAAAAAAATGATCCCAAAAGAATAATTTTATAAACAAGTAATATAAAAAAAATTTTATGTCAATTCCTACTTAGATCAACAAAAAAAATTATGTTAGTTACTTTTTATTAAATAGTTACAATTAATATAAATATGTTAATACATATGACAGAATCACAACATGAAGTGGCTTAAAGTATCGTATTGTCATCCAAACCAATCGTGTATATAAAATTTCAGTTCAACTGAATGCTTTGAAACATGAGGGGAAAAAATCTTTTTAAGTTTTGACCCAAGTCGCTCAAAATGAAGCCAACGTGGCTGTATCTGTAATTCTTTAAATAATTAACTTCAGTCAATTAATTTTAATTAATTAAATTAACGTATTGTTACCCCCCAAAAATAGTATATAGAAAATTTAAGCTCAAATGAGCGCTTTAAAACACATTTCATTAACGATTGAAAATTTGAACAAGATAAATATAGTGAGAGTGGGAATAGTAGGAATTGAAAAATAGGATATAATAGTTTGGAAGAAAAAGATCTTTCTATACCTGAAAACATTATATACAGTAATTTATTATTATCTATTCTTGTCTAAAATACACATATTAATTCTTTAAATTTTTTTAAAAAATTCCATCACTTGGTTAAGTGAGGAAAACCATATTTTTGAAAAAAAAGGAAAATTTGCATTGTTTATCTCATCATAAATACAAATTTCCCAATTTCACAGTGACTTTTCCTTAACTTCATTTTATAAAGCACGGGCTATCAGTTACAGTCACCGATCGATCAAAACACTGCTGTTTAGTTAAAATTAACTTATTTATTTTGAGTTAGGGTGTTAGAAAACAAATTTACCTAACTTTGACTGTCCATAAAAAAAATTAAAAATACAGTAGAACCTGTTTTTGCGCGGTCTTTTTTTATGCGATTTTATTTTTGCGTAATTTTTTCAGTGCGATCTTTATTTATGTGGTATATGAATTTCAACGACTTTGGCGAAAATAGAAAACTGTAATATTTTCTATCAATATACCGGTGGCGTAACGGAGAATGTTAGGGCCCCTTGAAAAGTCAGGTTTTGCCTTTAATATTTTATAAATTGGGTAAATCCGTACGCAAGCCTTTCCTCCCCCCAGGTGGGTTTTGAGGGGGTGTACTTTACGCCACTGCAATTTACATATATACACTTCAAAACACTTTGTTCATTTATTATAAACAGTCTCCCGATAATGCACTTTCAGTTGCTTTCTCTCAACGAGCCAACAGCCCGAGTTGATTAAAGACGAAACTTTCAATGACAGTGACATTATCAAAAATTTGATAGATTATGAAGACGCACAAGAAGAACCGGATTCTTTGAGAGCGGATAAAATAGATGCAGGGATACAAATTTGCAACAAATTGGAAAAACATTTTTTGAAAAAAAAATACTAGTTCCGAAATTTCACACACAAAAAGAGCTTCGATCATGCATATCTGGTTATCGTGACTTTCACAAGCAACTGATCAACCAATCATCTCTCAAAAACTTATCTCTAACTTAATGAAACCAAAAATTTTGTACTTTCTTAGAAAATGACTTCGTTTTAAAATTTTCAAATTTGAGTATGTATTTTGAATCAAGCAATAAATTTAAAATAATTAAAATAAGGTAAAATAAAAAATATGAGTTATGAAATAATTAGCAACATTTTTAAACTAGAAAAGTACCTAAATGATTTTTGAGAATTGTTATAAAATTCATTTTAAGTTCTAGAATACACATTTCTTGATATTTGTTGTAAAGGAGGACATATATATAAATGCATCGAAACAAGGCTTTCAATGACATCAAGTTACAAAACTTGCTATTCATTCACATCCACAAGCACACACAGTGAAAACCGCTTAACACGAAACTGAAGTGATTGAAATATTTTTTCGTGTTAAAGGATATTGCACAATATATATATATATATATCATTACAGTTTGCTTTATTTACATAGATATATACATATGTATATATTTAATGAAAATTTAATGAAACAAAAACATTCCCAATATCTTCAAGAAATTTAATCCACAATTTTCACATCTTTTGAAAAATAAAACATAAATTGAGATTTGGGAAAATAATCTGATATATTTCTTTGTATTGTTTTCTTTTAGCATCGAATTGTCGACAAAAATTGTTCGATGTCGTCTATTTTACCATGTTTTTATTAACTCGCTTTCTTGTCTGTCCGGGTGGAATTTTGTAACTGATTTTAAACTAATTTCCCGATGAGTTAGAGACTTGAAATTTGGACCATAGCTCAGAAGTGGATGACAATGCATGAAAATGTGAAAAAAAAGAGTTCTAGTCTGGAACCCCCCCCCGGGCCCCCGAAGAGGCAAGCCCGATGTCGACAGGGTAACTCCAAAACTTACACGAATTTACACGAACAAAGACAGCCTGCCGATAGCACGGGCCGCGTTGCGTCTACGTATTCAATTTCGGGCTCTGGGGTTAAAGTGGGTCCCCCAGGTTACCATGTTTTTATTAACTCAGTTTCTTGTACGTCTGTCCGTGTGAAATTTTGTAATTGATTTTAAACTAACTTCCCGATGTGCTAAAGACTTGAAATTTGGACTATAGCTCAGAGGTGTATGACAATATATGAAAATTGTTATAAAAACATGGTACATAAAAAAGTTTTTATTAAGAAAATTATTATATATTGTGTTTGCATTATATTGTTATTCATTTCACCATTGGAATGTGCATCTAAGCAACTGCGTATACTTTTCATGGCGTTCCACATTTCGGAAGATGTGGAAAAGGAGCTCTGCATTATTCCTTCCATTTTCATCGCCAAAATCTGCATCAATGATATTTTTTGAATTTTGTACAAACCCCAAAATGTCTTTGTCTGCCATAATTGGGGTTGTACACACATTATCATATGTTTTGCAATGAATTTTTCCCTATAATACCAAAGGACTGTTCAATCCGGCTGGTGTTTTCCATATTTTGTTCATTCCTAGAAGTGAAATCTTTTTGTGTTAAGCGAATTTAGTTTCGGGTTAAGAGAAAAAAATGCATGAATATACATAATAGTTCGTCGGAACCGTTGTATTATTTTGTCTTGAGCGTTTTCGCGTTAAGCAAATTTTACTGTATATGCAATATACACAAATACAATATAAGCATAAATTATATTGTAAATGTTCTAATTAGTGCAAAGCATTCTTTTATACAAAATTGATTTAAGCAGAATTATTTTACCATTGGAAAAAAAGCATAATGCTGATGCAGGGGAAAAGTTATTTTTAGTATATTTTACAAACTTCTGTATTTATTTCGTAAATTTTTAATCGAACTGTCGTGTTAACATTCTTTCTTTTCGAAGAAAAACCAAAAGTTCTTTAAATGTTCCCAGATGTTTTGTGAAAGTTATTAACTTACACTAAGAATTGCAAAACCTGACACTGACATACATAAAACTAGTAATGGGATGCACAAGAAAGAGAATTCTATTTCATTTAATTCAGAAACTGACTATTTTTCAAACAACTAAATTTTGTTCCAAATAAATCAACACTTTCAATAAGGTAGCGTCAAAATATTTTTGATTTAGATTGTTTTCATTCAAAAATGAAATTTTCGCTCGTTTCCCTCTTGTTTTGCACTGACTTCACTTCAGTGACAAATATAAGAAATCCTGAAGATTATTTGTGTTTCTCGGTAAGATTTGTTGTATTCCGACTTAAAGCAAATACTTGACTCCGTAAAAAGTAAACACTGAAATCAATTTACTCTCTACTGTAAAACACTGTTTATTTATTATGGACGCCTAACGGAAAAGATACACTTATACAATGGAGAGATGTTATTTTGTTTAGTTTCCTCTTTTCCCTAGATTTATTTAACAGGTACATAAATAAATACCAATTTAAATGCTGTGCTACTTGTTTGAGTTGCGATTTATAAACACTCTGGGTGGTTTAACTAGTAAAACTATGCAATTAAAATCCAACTCAAACAAGCGTGATTAAAGATTGTTTTTAAAACAGAAGAAAATGTACGAAATCTAATTTAGTTACGTAGAATATATCGTTTGAGGAAACTAAAATTTTGTTTAGGGAGCCTAATATTGGTTAAAGTAAAAGTTAATATCGCAAAAGAAAAAAAAACGTTTATAATTGATTTACTAATTTAATTTTATGCCTAATTCTAAAATATAATTTTTCCATAGAAGAATCTTTTTTAGTAGAATTATGTAATATAATGTAATCTTAATGTAGTATGGCTTAAAATCCATTAAGTTTCGTTCACCAACTTCGCAGATAACTGTTAGGGGAGTATATACTGCAGTCGTTTTGCACAATTTTTTTTTTTAATCATGCACAGTTTCTCCTTTTCTTAACAGTGCTTAATGATTTGATCAATAGCTAAGATTTTTAAATCATCATACGGTCCCTTATATCTCTGCGATGTTCTACAATAAGCCATGAGAGAGAAAGAGAGTTATATTTTTTCTGGACTATGTTGAAAAATGCATAAAATTGCACATTTTTCGGTTTTCAGGTTTAAGGTATTCAACAGTTTAGAAAAAAAATTAAAGAAAGTTAATTTTTTTTTGTATTAAAAACTAATTATGCTGCAATTTGGATTTATTCTGTAAATTATTCATGCTTTTCAAAAAAACATTTCTTTGTTTTTTTTAAAACTTTTTTGTCGTTAAACTAAAAATATTTAACTATCGTTTGGTTCAAAAAGCATTGAAGAATATTACGAGAAAATTCTTTTCTATCGCCAAATAGTTTCTTACAGTTTTAAACACTCATTTAATGTTAAAAAAAAATCTTTTTTGTCAATTTCTGTAACTCACAAAGTCAGCAAACTTTTTCAAAATTACAAATTTAGGTTACTCTGATGGTATCTAAATTTATTTCTTTTATGAAATAGTTTGTAAAGTTTTTACAATTTATAACAAATATGTGTTGGACATATTCTAATTTTACTGCATCATACTGATCCTAATTTTTAAAGCTATTTCAGCCTACAATTGATTTTAATATCGCTAGTTTGTTTTCAATATATAGCCCAAAATTATTGGCAGCATAAGTATTCGACAATGCTTTGTAGTTTGTTGTTCTCTCTCTAACCGAAATAGAATCGTAAAAGAATTTTTACTCTGGATATCAGAGATTTTTAATCTGAATTTTGCAGAAACCAGAGCTCATGAATTTAAAAGCTCAGTAAAAATTATATCCTTTATATTTTGTACGTACCATTTATTTATTTTTACGCTTACAGGTATGCGAGTTCAGGTTTTTTAATGCTCTAAACTAGATATAAGTTTTACATACAAAAAACATCTTAAGGTTAGACGAAGCTAAATATAAAGCTGGCGAATGTTGTTTATCTAAAAGGTTAAATGGCCACAGAGAAATATATGTGGACACTAAAATTGCTCTTTGCATATAAACCCAAAGCAACACATTTTGCTTTTATTGTCAGAAAAAGATAAAAGAACGAAGCATAAGTCACGTTTATATAGGCTATTAGGGCGATATTATATCTATATGAATAGAGTTTGAGATTTGTTTTAGATTAGAATTCAACTACATATTTCTTTGTCAGGTTAAAATTTATAACTTTTGAAATATCGAATTCCTATCAATCGTTTTAAAATAGGTGTCTGAAGAAGAAGAAGAAATGGTATACTTTGGTCTTTTTTTTAAAAATAAAATTCAGCTATTATATCGACTGAAATTGAGAAAATTTTCTTTTGATTAAATCACTTATTTTTACCCTTCAGAATTTCCTTCTCCTTGCTTTCTTTGAGTTAAATTGAGTTTTTGAAACTATAGCCAAAAAATGAGGTTAACTGTGTATTTGAGTTCGCTATATTACAGATTTCATAGATATATTTAAATTTATTTATGTGGCCGTGGATAGCCTAGTGGTTAGAGCATTGGACCCCAGACCGGAAGGCCTGGGTTCGATGCCCGATGCCACCAAATGCCCACCGAGTACAAATCGGAGAACGTGCTCGTTAAATCTGTGGGCCCGAACGGTGTCGCCATCTATCGTGTTGCGTGAGCAAAATCGCACTGTCACCCTCTTGGAGGGCTCAAAGCTTAGGCTAACGACAGGCGTAAAATTCTAGCCCTTACCCACGATGAATTTCGTGGACCTTGATCTGATGTTACTGTCGATCAGGTGGCATAAGCAACAACACAACAAATTTATTTATGTGATTATTTATTATATGATACGTTTCATGTTTTTATTCAGCCTATCCCTATTGTCATTTTTACTGATCATTTATAATTACTTAATGTTTACATCATTATGCCCATTTAATTATAAATTATTTAAAATTCATTTAGTAATTATTTTATACTTGCCATGAAGGCATGACTCAAATTAATGTATTTTAATTTTCATCCATCAGTGAATCATCATATTCATCCATCATCCATCATATTCATAATTCATCCATCATATCTAGTTTATGCTTGAGTTTTCATATCCTGTAGTATTCCCTTCCCCCAATATTTATCTGTACTCAGAAAATTTATCAGAAATACAACAGGACTATGGGCAAAATATATGGACGATGGGACAACTCCTCTCTAAGTACTGATTGTAAGGTATTTTCAACTTCAGACCCTCCATCACAGATTGAGTTATGAATTTTTTTTACTTGATAAATTTTATTGAAAATTCAAATTTCTTTGGAAAAGGAATGAATGAGTGGGAGCAATGGCATAACGTACACCCCCGCATCGCGTGAGGCCCAAAATCCGACTGACGCCAAGGCTTTGTAAGATCCGGTTTGGGGCACAAAAGCTGACTTTGCAGGGGAGCTCTAATATTTTCCGTTCCACCACTGAGTGGGAGTTTAATTGGTTTTTAATATTGTATTATACTGAGTGAGACTATATATATATATATATTGTAGATTGGGTTACATATTATCGTAACATTGAGCCTCGATCAAGTGACGAGGACGACCCCTGGCATCCATCTCCAAACTACCACACCCAACCGACGGAAAGACTTTGAGACCGACTTAATGTGCATCGGCCTCCTTTTCACAGCAGTCGTCAGTGTTACCAGAACTCGAACCCACGGTACTCTGGCCACGAGTTCGGGACCATAGCCACTAGGCTACTGAGACCACTCTTGGGAAATGAAAAGAACAAATGATAGGGTACAGCTAATGTGCCAATTGCGTATCTTGCTCAGGATTAAAAAATTATATTGTTGTCCAATGGTATTTAACCTAGTTCTAGAGTCACAATAATTCGAGACAAAATTGATAAATTAGAATTATTAATTTAAGCGAATGCAAAGAATTTATCCCATGCAATTTATTTTCAGGCTTAAAATCTACATGAATTTTATCCAGAATATCAATATTTATAAAGGCAATTTTTTATTTTAAATTACACATTATATTACTATTGTACTTAGAGAAATTAAATAAATTCGTAATCGCGTAGCATAATCTGTCGTTAGTCATAATTTTCAAATTGAATCCACGCAATAAAAGTCTCATAAATTATTAAAATCTACAACACAATAATTTTTTTTTAATTCCTACAGGACTCATACAAAACAACAAGCTATCAAAAACACATTAACCGAAAGATCAAACTCTCAAACAACTCTCCCCGTAATCAAAACACTGGTTAATTGATCATCAACGTCACACATATCTAAACAACACAAGGGCTATTGGCGTCAGGCCTCTTACTTTTAAATCCTGATCAAGTGAAATGGATGACACCTGAGCCGGCATCCCTTTCTCTAAACTATACCATCACGTCAATCTGAGGATTTTGAACCTTGTCAAATTCCCCCCAAAACTGCCACCAGCGTATATATCCGTCTCTCTCGACCTGCCTTGACTTGACGTATATATACGTCAAGTGTCCTAGACGTATATATACGTCTTTCCGAAATACGATTATTTTCTTTGGGCTGCTATTAGTAAAACTATTCCAAAATGGAGAAAAAGGACCTTGACAGTGTTTACTTATTTCAGAGATAAATTTGTTTATTTGTAGCTTTTCTTTCCCACTCAATACACCACATACACATGCCTATGTGAAACATGGTGGCACTGGAGAGATAATCACGTCACTTTTTAATTGGGAGTTAAGGGGTTAATGAGGATCAGCCTCTTTTATATGGAAAGTCTTCAGTGGGGCCAACACTCGAACCCATGACTCGATCGAAACAGCCCTGACCAATAGTTCGCGACCATGACCACTCAGCTGTCATAGCCATATTGAAACAGTGGATCTTTTAAAGAAAACAAAATAAAACTCTTGTAATTTGTGCATCTTTGAAGAATACCTGGCATATACACAATCATTCTGGGAGATCATTCTTCAGCTATTGATCTCTTAATGAATCCAACATTTTGAGGTGTATGTGGGCGTGAACTATGCCACAATGGATCCATTTTCCCAAAAGGCGTTCCGCCACTTACTGCATCAGAGCTGGAGCTCTGCTCAGTGGAATTTCGCTCCCTGGGGAGGGGGAGGGCGATTTTCCGGAAAAGCGGCAGATGAAACCGGAACTCATTTAAGTGGCTTTTATCTATCGAGGTGGAACTGGATTAATGCGCATGAATTATTAAAGATGTAGTATTTAGCAAGTGACTGTAACTCCTTGAAATGAAGAATCGCCACGGCGCATTGTATTGGTTAGCTGGTTATAGATTCTTTATTTAGCTTCTTGGAATAGAAGGTAAGTAACTACTGATGGATTTGGAATTCTCATTATTTGAATGAAATATTAATTAAAAGTTTTTCCATCTTCAGCCAAGTATCTAATGTTTAACTGTGTTGAGAATTTTACACTTATTTATTGAGTCATAAAATTTTATCACGCACTACTGATTCTATTTCTTCCAGAAGACACATGTTAATTTCTAGAAATATTTTGAAACAGTCGGACCTCCATTATACGAATCTCTATTTTGCGAGCTTTATCCAGGAACCGAAAGTATATAAAAGGAAAAGACACGTTTTTCGAAATGCCGAACTTCAACTAAATAAGTACGCCGCTTGCGTGAAAGGGTTGGCAAATTGGAGCTAACTTTTTATCGCCAAATCCGGAGATTCAACCAGGATCCAACCTAAACAATGCATAATTAGTTTTATGCGAATAATACACAATTAGAATACACAATAAAACATGAACCATAAAAAGTTTATACTTCAATCGTACATCTGTTTCACTCCTCAGCTGTCTGGATTTTTCAAAAAGTACGGTAAAGATCATCGGGATATAAAAATGTATTGATTCAGCGATAATCTAAGAATATTTTTTCATTTATTTTAAAATGAATTTTCCGTCCAAGCAGTTTATCCTGTTTCATAATCGATGCATACTCTCGAAAAGAGTTTAAAGTCGTGTATTTTTTTTTATCTAAAAATATTTTCTTCTTCAAAAAAATTCTTCATCTTTTATTCAAAGTCTTTTCTCTTCTCCTTCTTATTAAACTACCTTTCACTTTGAAGTATCCGGTGTCATTTACATACTAGTGGTCTTGAATACTTTTCACATTTCTCGCTAAGAATCGCTATTTTTTAACTGAGAGCAAACCCTAGCTGTGTAAAAAGTAAACACTAAAATTAATTTAGTCGGCTGCAGAGCTATGTTTACTGAAGACTTATGGTAGAAACAAAGTGGTAAAACTAGCAAAGCTGAAAAATAAAACCTTTTATTTATAAAGCATTTACTTAGAAAGTTAAATAAAAATACGATGTTATATATTGCTGAGCGTGAATTTTATGCTAAGAGTGTGAAAGAATAAAACTGTTCTTTAAGAGGATGAAAATTCATCGTGGAAAAACATTCATTAAAAGTACAGGATACAACACTAAAATTCGCACAATGTACCAGAAGGTTTTCACATCTTCTACAGCCCTGAGACACAGTTATCAGATCAGTATTTAAAGCTACAAGTGCGTTGTGTTCAAGATTATCCGCAAGCGACCCTCACGTTCTCTTCAACCACCGAAGTAATATTGTTTTAGTTTTCGCAAGCGACTGCTATTTATGGTCTGTGTGGCTATTTTCCAACACTTTCTCGAAAAACTTACTTCCGTCATAGAACGTGATGTTATAGTCAACAAGTCACTTAATGTGGTCGCCAAAAATGATGCCAACTTGGCTGTATCACCAATATTTAACCGTTTCCATTGAAACTCCATTATAAGGTAAGGACAAAAGGCGACGTTTGTGAATATTAAAATTTTTATCATAAAACAAATGCAACAAGAAGTAATATTAACGTTTAAGAGCATCTAGATATAAATTTATACTATTGTAAGATGAATTAAGCATTAATTACGCAAAATTCATACGGATGTATATTGTAATCAATTATCTTTCAAATACAAGAAAGGTCTGAGGAATGAAGTAGATTCATTCGGAGTAAAACTAATTTATTTGGATTCCATCTTTATATTAGAAAATATTTAACAGGATTTGACAGGAAAAATTATTACTGTACTCGTATAAATCTATATATAGAATGCTTGTATTTCGATATGCTGCACCCCTAGCTGAAATTTTATGAACGAATAGTTTTTGCGTTATCTTTCAGCGCATTCATTACACTGTCTATCTACAAATTTTCAAATCAATCTGTATTTTAAATGCAGCTACAGAATTTTAGTTACAATGTGCTCTGAATAGGCTTAATTACGAAGTTTAATTACGATCACCCTGCATTTATTTGAATTTCCTCAAGCGTAATATACTGCATATTCTTGTATCAAATTGGTGGAAGTCGATTAAGGCAAACAGTAAATCAATACGTAGATTTAAATTACGAATTATAATATTATTATAAACATGATGCAAATGATCATGTTTGGAGTGTTCTGCAATTTATTTGAATAAATATATCTTTAAAAGTGATGGTTGCAGGAATTAAAATTTCCAATACATATAAGTTAAGGCACAATATACGTGAAACTGTTCACAGATTTAAATGTTTGGAAAACAGCTCGTTTCATGGTAATTTTAATTAAAGACTGGAATATTAAATAAAATGTACATCAAATGATTGAAAATGAAAAATTAATTTCAAAAGAAAATTTACACCTTTTGTTTATGTATATGAAGTTCTGCTGGTATTCAAAACCAATTTTAACTTCTAAACTATTTTAATCAATAAATACATTCTATTCAAAGGTATATATTTTATTTATTAATATTACGGGTGGGTATCCCCAGAGTCCGTCAACGGTGGACCAACCCGATTGTACAAATTATACAACTCTATTCGTACTACTTGCTCAAATTGTAAAACTGTAATTTACATGTATTACGTAATTTTGTTTATTTGTTCTTTTATTCTGAAAATTTGTGTGTGTGTGTGTGTTCTTGCTGCTCCCGTTCAGTTTACTTCATCACTGAAGATGCATTTTCCAACTTTCATTGATAAAAGTCCTCAGATTTTTGATAAATCTGTAGCTCTGACATCTTCCTGGAAAGTTCAGTATTTCGCCCCGTTAATTTTTAAAATATCTTCGTATGAGGTAACGCCTTTCTCCTCACACAACAATTCCAGTCCAAGCAATCATTGCGTAGTTTTTTTTTACGAGAGCTTGCCGTATTAGCGACATCATATGAAACGAGGTACATGGTTGCCAATTCAGTGCGTAACGAAACATCCGAAATCGGGATTTCCACAACTTGGCGAGTTATTTCGAAAGTTAGCATTGTTGCCATAGTGCGTAATAAATTCATTACAGCATCACGTGGAACATTTTTTAAGAGAGAGAAAGATAACAGCACTATTATTTCTCGAAATAATTGCTTGTAAAACAAATTCATTCATGGCTTTTGAATTATTTGCTTCTATTAAAAGAATTTTTTTATTGTGTTCTCAATGAGAGCTTTTTCATATGTCCATACATAAATGCTATTTAAAATACTATTTTTGGCCTTTAAAATATAATCTCGTATTCTACAATATTTATTCTTACTTTACACTTTGTGAAAGCAACAAATTTCTTACCAAAAATTGTAGAAACGAATTTTAATAGTTGTTTATTATTTTTTTGATGTTTACATATTTTCTCATAAAATCTTCATCCACATTAAACTTCCATTAGCCAAATGTAGTCATTCCTTTGATGAATTTTGTTTCTTGCACATGTTGAATTAATGTACTTAAAATATTTCTTGCTCCTTTTCAATTAGACGCCGGTCAAAAAGAATTAAATTTTTCGTTCCGTCATTTAAAAATTAAATGTTGGTCTCTTCAGTAAACCCATTTCTATTTTTAAACATCTTATTTTAAACATTAGCTCTATTTATTTGTTTTTATAATATGGCAACAGGAATAAAAGAGCTAAATTCTATCAATTTTTAAGGTTCTTCGTTAGCGTCGATGCTGGACTGTAGCCAGTAATATGTTTTTCATTCCACGTAAAATAATTTACATTGCAAATTTGCAATTTCTACAACATTATAAAGCCTATCGAGTATCTGTTCTTTATTTAAAATATAAAGTATTTTTTTTAAATGAATGTCTGGCTTTCTTGTATGGTAAATTTTTAAAAAATAGAACATCTGAAAGATCCATTAGCAAAACCAAACTGCATCTTGGTAAAATTACAAAAGTTCATCTGTGCTTCATGCTTTAGTTATATAACAATTTAGCTTTGATGTTATTAATGGTTTATAAATTATAAATGTCAAACACACGGTGTATTTTTAATTATCATTCAATACTATTAATCTTCTTACTAATAACTACAAAAAAAAAAGTGTTGTTTTTTTATGCTAAGGTATTCGACTACTTACGACAACTGTTTTAAAAAAAATGGAGATACGGGGATTTGTTTAGTACATTAAGAAAAATATGCTAAAATTAAGAAGAGAAAAAGAATTTTTTTTTACTTAAGTGGGAAAAAATGGGTAAAGATTTACAAAAAATAACATAAACGGGGACCATTCTGTACCAAAAATTTACGAACAAATTTTCAGTTTTTCAATTCTGATGTGTTGCTATATATGTTATTCATTTATGGAATTACCTTCAGGATAAGAGATATTTTAATTTTTACAAAAACTACAGCACTTTATCTTAGTTACTATATGAAATTGCTTAAAAAAACAGAGATTATATTCACATAAGGGACTGTAAATTTTGTAATAAAACAGTGATTGATAAATCTTACGGCTAAAACACTTCTACTGTTATACAGAACATACACACAAAGTTTCAGCAAATTTTTTTCAAAACTTTTTGAGCAATCGCTGTGGTCCCGTTTGAGCATTAAAATAAACCCCACATTTTGAGTAAAACGCGTTTTAAAGTATAACATTTTGCTGAAAGTAATGGCATCTACTTCTACTAAAACTCTTGTAGTTTTTGTTCTAAAGAACGGAAAATAATAAACTTGGTATATTTATAAAGGTAATAAGATGACCTATAAAATAAAATCATAAAAAATTGTCAATTTTTGGCAAAATTTACAATTTTAGGGTAGCCGGATACCTTAAAAAAAGAAACAAACTGAATTACATCATTTAATCACAGTAGACTAGTTTATACTTTTAGTATTTTTAACATGTGATAATTTCAAAATTTTTTAGAAATTATAGTGATGTAAAATACGTATGTTATGAATACTTCTATTTATTCATGCTATTTACGTTTAATTTAGTTTATAATACTTTTTGAACTATCATCTTTCTCTATTATATAATAGATAGATATAAGATACATCCATAAAAAACACATAGTCTAAAAACTTCTTTTATAAGTGAATGCATTAAGAAATGACTTTAAAATTTAGAAAACCAATTTTGCTTGGAAAAACTATTAGGAAAATAAATTTCATTTCATTCGAATTGAAAACTAATGTAAATTTAAATGGAAAAGGAACATTCGTATTTTTATTTTTTTTTTAACTTTCTGATTTAAAATAATAATAAACGTTAAAAATATTCAGCTTCAAATTAAGTAAACAAGATGCGTGTATTAATAAGAAAAACACAAGTAGAGATAGAGATTCAACATTAATCTCAAAAAGAATTCGATATTCCTCGTAACTTTTTAAGGGAATACTTCTAAATCGATTTTTTAAAACCAGCTCTCAGTATTCAGGAGAATATTTCAATTTTCTTTCCCGGTTTTTTTGTTTGTTTTTTTGTTAATGTCTCTCGAGTGGACCATGGGATAAACGACCACAAAAACAAATAATGATGCAATATAAGTTGTTTTTAATATTCCCCTCGAAGAAAAATGGCAGCATGTGGCTAAATTAAAACAAAAAAAAGGAATAAGAAAAAAGAACAGCAGCTGAAAGTAAGAAAAGGAATAAAACAAACAAACAAAAAAATCGTCTGAGCGAATATTAATGACTTTTTTCCCCAAAACCGCGGGAAAAATAATAACAGAGACAAAGAAATGAAATCCAAATATTTTATGTACTCTTTTATCAATAAAACGCTGAACTCAAAGTTGTCTGCGTAAGAAAAAGTTCATCTTATGATTAAAAAAAAAAAGGATTCGTTCTTTTGAATCTTTTTTTACAGTATAGAATTTCTTTTCGAATACTTTTTTTTCAGAAGGTGTAGAAACTTTAATAATTCTTTTGCATGCTGATGATATTCAAAGGAGATAAATGTGCTTAAAAGGGATAAACATGAGTAATTCATCGCCTGCGCTGTGGTAGAAGTAAAATATCAAATTCCGTTTTAGATGAGGCAATAGATTTTGGTATTACTGTATAATATTTTTTTCTTCTTATTATGTTTTTTCTTCTTATTACTAGTATTATTATGTTATTTTAATTTTCTGCATTCTTTTCCTTTTTAAAATTGGCTTTAATAATGTTATTTAGATTTTTTTCAAAGATAACCGAAATAAACAATTTTTGGATTATTTACTTCAGAAGTTTTTTTTTTAAAATTAATAGCTGTAACATTTGCAGGGTTTTTTTTTGTAATGTGTATAAGTATATAAAATTTTTAAAAAAACCGTGTTATACCTAAAACATTATTTCACCTATCGTAATTTAATAAAAATAACTCTTTTCCCCTTATTGAATGAACAATAAATAATTTTAACCACGCATAATTTAAAATAAATTGCTTTATTTATGGTTTTTAGTATATTCAAAAAAATTTAGAGAAAAGTCTAGAGTTAAAGCCGATGTCATTGTGATGCCAACCTTATTTTTTAAATTTCCAGAAAAGCGGAGAAATGTCGTTCGTGTTAGAAAAGCATGATAAAAAGCGCGTGCACTCGATTTAAGATAGGTTTCGATTAAGAGATTTAAGATAATAATTAAATCAGGTGTGATAAAAAAATTCAGAGTTTTTGTTCTTTTATTTTTTAAAATATGAAATTTTAACGTAATTAAAAAAATGTATTGTGGGAGAGAATAATTTTCATGCTTATTATTAGAACATCAATTTTATTTCAATATCTGCTGTAAAGCTCTTATTTTTAAAATGAATTATATATAGAGAGATTAAAAAATATTGTATTATATCAAAATTTTCATTTTATATTGATAATTTTCTCAACAGAAATTTTTTTTCGAGGGATCATTCAGTTCCCTTATTAAAGGCCGCTATAGCCTAGTAGTTATGGTTAGAGAATCGTGGCAGGGATGTCATGAGTTCCAGCCTAGAGCCTAGCCACCGTGTAGAGAGGCAGTTGTTTGTTAAATATATCAAAATTCAAAGTTCTACCATTGGTGTAGTATGAGTAACCAGCTCAGATGTGTCGACCTCGTCATTTGACCATGGTTCAAATTTACGAGGTCCATCGCCAATAGCCGTTGGGCGCTTTATATTACAATGCTAATAACCATTCACGATCAGTGGCGTAACGTACACCCCCACATCTCCGGGTGAAGGGCAAATCCTACGTTATGTTATTATTTTTTTTTGGAATCCTTTGTAGGATCCGGCTTGGGGCCCAAAACCTGACTGTGCAGGAGGGCCCTAACATTATCCGCAACGCCACTGCTCACGATGCCCTTATTTTTCTCTACAATCCCCCCCCCCTTTTACGTTTTTATAAACGTATTTTGTTTAAAAGTATAAAATACGAATTAGAGCTGTGCTTATATATTTTTACTCAATTAATGGATGCTCTTTAAATAACGGAATACATTTTTAAAAACACGATAAAAAATTTTAAAAAAGTAAAATCTCTTTGAGTTTACAAAAATATTTTAATTCCTGAGTTTATCTATAATATTTACTCCCTTGTGGTCTCCAATTAACCTCCAATTGTTTAAATATTGAATAGCACTTCGACTGTTTGAAAAGTCCAGATTTTGCCAGTCAAATGACGCTCAGAAACACAGTCTAGAGCAGGGTTACTCAATCTTTCTTTCCGCCGGCCTCATTTATATGATAAATATTTCTTGCGAACCGTAAGAGCCGCAACGTGAGGATAAAAATGGAGGCGAAGGACGGTATAAAATCAAGGTCATTTGAAATGAGGAAAATTGACCAAAATTATAAAATTCACAATTTTGGATTTTATTATAAAACTGTATTAAACTCTATCAAGCTCTAATCACAAAAAATAGGCTTTGTGCATTTTATATTCTGTTATGGGGTAATTTCGATTTCCTCTCACCAATGACACCAAGCCCCTTGTT
Organism: Trichonephila clavata; assembly: GCA_019973975.1. Taxonomy (NCBI): domain Eukaryota; kingdom Metazoa; phylum Arthropoda; class Arachnida; order Araneae; family Nephilidae; genus Trichonephila; species Trichonephila clavata. The sequence continues at coordinate 196,407 of BMAO01031071.1, read as the reverse complement.
TGCATTCTACTGTCATAAAAACAAAGTTGCCATGTACTTTGATAATTTGATTTTTTCTTTTTACAAAGTCTCACTTTTATTTATTTTTCAGATAGTAATTTATGAAGTGAAGGATGGTAGAGAGGAGTTTTTACTGAAGTTCAGACTAAAATCAATATTATTTTTTCAAAATTAATTTAGACTTGCTTGTGCATCTTTGTTTCGAATTTATTCAAATGCTTTTTGATTTTACTAAGAAAAAGAATCTCTACAAATATCCGAATTTATCGACGAGTACATCGTAAGCATTTAAGAAACACTAACAATGTTTGTATCAATTTATATGTTTATCCTTTACAATTCTATATATTTATCAATATGTATAATGTAACAAATTCTATAGGATGCATTTGTTACCTCTGCGTTTTGTGACATTACCACCGACAAAATATTTTGTTTTTGTTGCAAGGAGTTTTTTTAGAAAGCCAATTTATCTCGTCTTTAAAAAGATCCTCAAGAAAAAGAGTAGTTGAAAGATGTGTACTTTTTGGTACAGTGACGAGCAAAATTATATTTTTTAAATGCAACATTTTCACGACAAATCAAACATGTTTATTAATCGTCTTGAAAAAACACATATTCTTTAGATATTATTCGCTTTCAAGAAATGAGGGTTAATTAAAAATTATTTTCAACCATAAAATGGTCGCTACTCCACTGTTATTTGTAATCACAAACCGTTACAATTACAAAAAGAAAAGAGTTATCTGGCAATTCGTACCAACATAACACCGATAACGAAATTGATATATTTGATTGCTTGATCCATAGAATTTATCTCTCAATTTCTGATGCATTATTCTTAAATAGTTGAGTTTGTTATAGCAACGGGCCATGACCGGGCAACTGGTAAAGGTCCCGTGGGTCGCAGGTTGAGTACCGTTGGTCTAGAGTCGGGGTGGGCATTACGTCGATCACGATCGACCGGGGGACCACCAAGATATTTGGGCGTGGCTGCCTAAAAATTTTATCAGTTAGTAATTATATACGGAAAATACAAGATTGGCTGACAGTACGCAAACTAAGCCTTCTACTGACTATAACAACGAAAACTAATTTTAGATAAAAATGTTTTGTTTTTTAATGTATTCGAATTGTTTCATAATAAATGTATCATTTGATACAATTATATTTGGTGCTATTATTATTCAGTTTGTATCTCGCGTTTTGCTTTAAACGCGGTTTTAAAAGTGTTTTTTTTATTTTACTTCTGTAGGAAAGAGTTATAATAATAACCTTTTAATTATACCTCACCACAGCTATGACATTGGTCAGTAGCGCACAGAAGAATTTTAAAGGGAGGGGGTCGAGGCTTGAAGGTCTACCATTCATGTATCATGTACCCCAATGCGCAGCCAAACATATTTTTTTGATTTTGTCGATTGTGGGAACAAAAACTGCAAAAAACAAATTACCGATTAAATAATTAACATTAAAAATTTAAAAAAATACTTTTTCAAATACTTAATTACATTTTATTTAAAATATATACATGGGACTATAATGAATCGGTAAAATATGATGGGTTATGAGGGAACGTCCGGACCCGTGGACCCCTTCCCTGCCCTTGTGTGCGCCACTGACACTGATTGGACCGCAACTCCTTGAAAAAGTTAGTAGTACGTAGCCCGCACCCTGAAAAAGTCTGCCCACCCCTGGTCTAGAGCCATGTAAATGGCAATCAATTCAGAGTTGACAAACGGAACAGAGTTGGGTATTTTTTTTCAGGGTTTAAGCAATATTTCCTCATTTTCAAATTCAATATATGTTCCACTTCCAGTGTATTCTTGATTCATTCTATCGTCTGTATAAGTAAAAATATGTCTCTTAGGAATGCTGTCAAACACCTCCAGAGCAGTCTGTCTCAAGCATTCAGGATGTTGAGTGGACTTATTAGTATAAGCAAATAATTCTGATTGAAAATGTACTGTAGGCGAAGAGTCCAAAGATGATACAATGGACTCTTTAAAGCATTAAAGTCCACAGGAGATTGAACAACCCCCAGCTTTATAGCATGACAGAGTTAACTGTTCCTTTTCAGCCATACTTATTTAAAGTATCTTTACAACTAGTAACATTTTAAATCAATACTCGAACACGTGAAAAAAAGTTATATTTTCCCAAACTCAGTTTATTACCATGAATTGGAAAAGTTTAATCAAACTTGAATAAACTTTTTGTGTTAAGACTATTCTTTTAAAAGCACCAAAAGGAAAAAAAAATCTCCAAAATGTATTCTGGAAAGGAACACTTTTGATTGGACTTGAACAAAGAAATAAAGTCAGCAGATATGCAACGAATCTACGAAGTTCTTTTTTTCCGAAGTAAAAAAAAAAAAAAAATAGAAGGAAATCTATCTTATAAACTAAACTAGCTTATTCGGGATAAAAACAAAGATTTGTCATCCCCTATAAAAACCCCGAACACTCTATTCTTCTTTTAGAATCTTCAGATCGATTTCTCCTTTGAAAATAAATCTTTAAAAAAAATCTGAATATATTTTCGAACTTACTTTGAAAGAATTCCCAATTTACTGTTGTGTGCGTATGTCCAAATCTATTCTTTCAGCTCAGTTTCAGTTGCATTATTAACTTTGAAGGTTTCGATGCTTCAAGAAGGAGATAAAACAATTAGAATTGATTTTTATAAATAAAACGCAACAATGCAGATAATTTTTGTTGAAATTTTAAAATATGCTTTAAAATTTTAATTTTAAACGTTTAATTGAGTCACCAAAATAAGGACGAAAGACTTTTTACAGAATTGTTTTACAATTTTATTGCAACGTATATTCGCCAATCTAAAATATGCCTGTTTATTGTTTAAGATCAAAAATTCCTGACGTGATATACAGTCGACTCTCGATAATTCAAAGTTGGAGGGACCAATGAAAAACTTCGAATTATCAAGAGGTTTGGAAAAAACTCCTGAAATTCACAATTTTTTTTCTAACAACATTTAAATTTGAAACTAGCAATAAAACAACAACTGTTCATATGTATAAACATATTATAAAGTATTTTTAATAAGTACGTTTTATACAGTAAATATTATACTGAAGTTAAAAGTCCTGTGTTAAAAGAATACATTCAATACATGCATACACAATCCTACGCATCTCATCTTCACAATAGCGGGCCATCCTTTCTGAACGCATGTGTAACAAGGTCACATGTTAAGGGAAAGATATGGAGGGCAACAACAAGTGCGGTTGGTCTATTGTCCACTTGAAGAAAGCAAGCAATAAAAGTGTCTTTTCACATGAGGATCCAGAAAACACAAACAAAGGGTAACAGACAGATGGTCATCAAAGGGGCTACGTTCAGGGGATACACGCAGAGATAATACAACGCAAAATTTTGTAAGCTTCAACCTGTTTACTGCAGGACTGTACATGATAGTGAGTGTTCGAATTGTCGAAAGTTTTATGAGATAACTTTCAAATTATCGCGTGCTGTAGTCTAGTCAGCCACAGATTTTACTTCGAAATATTGAGTGTACCTAAACGTATTGCTATAGTTCAAAATATCAAAAGTTTTTCTAGGGACTGAGCATATACTTCGAATTATTGAGAGTCTCGTGTTATAGAAATTTGAATTATAGAGAGTTGACTGTATTTTTAAGCCAAAACATTGAACTTTGAACCGGAGGTTGAAAAATGTATGTTTCGTATAAACAGGATTTGTGTTATTACATCTGAATTGTGACTGTTAATATTTTGCGTTATTTCCCACAATTCACAGCTTGAACACCTACCCATATTCTACGGAATGTTAAGAAGAAATATGAATGAATATTGAAATAAACATATTAAAATACACGAAAAATAAAATGATTTCGAATTTTCATCATTAGCAAAATAAATAAAAAGCGAAGTTCATGCCGTTTCGTGATTTCGAGTATTCTTTCTTCTTTCATGGTCTTCTTTCACATGTTTCATTCAAAGAGAAACTAAATTATGAAATCCATACCTAATATTCTTCTTTAAATTCTAGAGTGACGTTGATTGAAACCAACTCACATAAATTTTAGTAAGAAAACTACTGGCAATAATTAAGTTGATTTTGCTCTAAGTTCTAAAATTTTATTTCGTTAATAGTATCCTCAATATTTCCTATACACACATAAACATGATGAAGTACCAAAACAAATCTTATTACACAAATAATTAATATAGCAACAAGATGACGGCCACACACGCATATTATAAATCCAGGAAGGAAAAGGTTGAACTATATAGAATTTTTATTTGCCGATTTGATTTTTTATCAATTAAACAAATATGAGTCAGGCATCGTAGTAAATGATATAATTATTCAAACAAATCTGATATTGCAATTAAAGAATTCTAACTGCCAAAAGATAACTGTCTAGATATAAGACTAATCTTTCAAAATATTTTAAGATGCAAAAAATATTCTTACAAATTTCATGTAATCATACATCGAATTTTTGTTAACTGCCGGCTATTTCTTTGCAGTAACAATCATGATAGTTTTAGAACAACCAAGCATTATTCAATTCTTACTATTAGCTCACTCTCTCCCTATATATATATACTTATGTCTTGTTCAAATTTTCAATCGTTAATAAAATACTTTCTATTCATCCATTCAAAGTAAAAATTGACTTAAAAAGATTTTTTTATATTATTTTGGAGTAAAACTTGTGTGTGGAAATAAATAACGATTAAAAACTTAGTAACTCTATAATATTTAGTACTGTTCTATTTCAGAACAATCTTGCATGAGAATCAAAAATTTAAAATTTTATTGTATAATGTTGTTGTAATACTTTTGTAATAGTTTTTGTAAAATGTTGCATTGTACCGAATGTCTACATTTATATATTAATGCAACAATTTTACAAAAGGTTTAAAATAGAACAATGCAAGAATTGTTACATAAATGTTGCAACCATAAAACTAATTGTGATGTATTTGGAAATGTTACAAGGCAATTAAAATTAAAATAGCACTAAATAAAAAAATGAAGCAAAATTAACCAGCCTGAAAATTCATAAATTAATTATAATAAAAGACTTACAACCATTTCAGAAATCGGTGTATAAACGTAATTCCAGAGAAAATAATTTATAGTTTGATGCTTTGAGACACTTTATTACATTGAAAAATCGATTTACTAGTCTGGATTTGTAGAAGAAAGAATAAACTTTATTGAATTAATATAATGTCCCCGATTTTCAAAAAGCTGATAGACGGGAGTCAATATATTTCAAAATATTGCAATAGTTTCGAATAACTTCGTAATGATGAGATCAAACAATCATATTTTGAACAAAGTTTAAGTAACTCTATGTAATTCTTTGAAACAATACAAAGAAGCAATAATCTTTCTACAAAGTCTTAAACTAAACAATGTTAAGGTGATATTATAATGATGTAATAATATTGTTTGTTGTAAATTAGGGACCGGGTGGTCTGAGTGGGTGGAGCTTAGTTGACACCCCTCTCAGACCCCACGTGGTCTATCTCGATAGAAACCATATGTAACGGATTCTGTCTCAGTTGGAATCTTGAACTTGGCTTCAGCATAACTAGATGTGCTGATGTTTTACTCGTAATTCTTGGCTTCAGGGTACTAAATTGCCGTTGTTTACTAGGATTTTTATCTTGAATATTAGAATTCTCTTTAGTTTCAGTCTAATTAATGTAATGGTTTAATTTGTTAAAGATTGTTAAGTTTATTGTTGAAAGTTATTGTTACCAATAAATCCAAGAAAAGAAAATTATAGGACTCCAGAATATTATTATTATTATTTGATAACACCACACACATGCAACCGGTATTCACCACATTGTTAACAGCTTTACAAATCAATCCTTTGAAACAATGTACCTAAATCAAGAATGGAGAATTGTTCTCGCTCTAGGATCACATTGTAGAAACTGAATGCATCAGAGGGCTGCCACATTTTAAAATGACTGCATTCATTACCTAACGTTGCATCTCAGAAAGGTATAAACTGTACCATAAAAATCATTAAGTATAAATTAAAGAACATAGAGGCAGTTTTATTCAATTTATTTACTGTGCTAATTTCATATCCTCTGTAGCAAGCAAGAACACACAACCTCTGGCAATAAACTTCGGTGAATAGTCCCATAACATTAACGTAGAGAAAATATTAACAAAAGCTGCATTACTGTCCTTCGAAATAGTCCCCTTCCATACCTATGCACCGCTGAGATCTGCTATACATGTCCTGGAAACTTTGCAAGGAGTCTTCTTTTGGGATGGAGTTCAAAAGCCTCGTCTCGTTTCGTTGGATGTCAGTAATATCGTCAAATCTCATTCCTTTCAAAACGAGTTTGAGTTGGGGGAATAAGAAGTCGGGAAGATTGAGATTTGGCGAGTATGGTAGAAGTTCAATTTTCACCCCCTCCCCTCCTTTTATTGACAGGAAGTGTTTCAACGGTATTGGCTGTGTGAGGGTGAGCATTCTCGTGATCCAAAAACCATGAACCTTCTTGTGCGTACCGGGTAACGATTCGTCGCACGGATTCACGGTTAATCTGGAGTTCATTAGCTATCATGCGCACAGTTAATCGACGATCTTTCGTGATAAATTTCTTCACTTCCTCAATGTTTTCGTCACTGACGGAGGTCTCCTGTCTTCTGCTATGGGTTTTGTCAGAAACACTTTCCTGGCCTTCTTGAAAACGGGCGAACCACTCATACACAGACTTCATGCAAAGTGCTTGATATTCATGAACACGTACCAGCATCGCATAAGTTTCTTTCGGTGTCTTTCCAAGCTTAAAACAAAACTTTAGCTTGATCTTTTGTTTTTTCATTTTCCTGTTCTCAGTTAAGAACCAACACACTGAGCAAGCACTTTGTAAGACAAGTCTTACACGGAACACAAGCGAAGCTCAACTGAACAACAGTGGGAACAGATAGTCAACACCAGCCACTACGCATGTGCAGCGTTTTGTTTCGCCAGTATAGCCAGATCGGCCGTTCTGACTTCATTCACCGAACTTTATTGTCAGAGGGTGTACATTGGTTAATTATCAAACATTTTCTTCTCAAATGTTTAATTTTTATATAATTCTACAACTTCATTAAAATGTTCGTTCCATATTTATTTTCATTCTAGAATCTCATTTTAAAACAGAATAAAATAATTAAAATGTATGTTTTATTTTTCTTTGATTCGTAGTATCCCTATAAGTAAATATTTAAATGGCCACGAAATTTTAAGAGTATTACTAATTACCTAGCAGTTTGTGTTTACATGTTATATAAGTTTTAATGAGACAAATGTACCTATCACACATTTCTACAATTTTTTTTAAAATCAGGAGTGAGATTGCTTGTTGAATTTCTAATGACAGTCTGCAAGAAAATGTCAGACAACTTGCAACTATATTTACTCTTGTTAATCTTCAGGTAAGAAAAATTTGCTCACAAATACATGTCGATTCATACGTATTTAGCTTTCCGGGTCTCTTGGTGGGCCACAAAAATGCACTTTGTGGGTTGTTTTAATGTCAATTCCTGCGTTGGAGGGTTTAGAACAACATTAAAAATATTGATTGGCAAACATACTATTAATCAATAATATTTCTTCACCAATAAATGATTACAAATAAGTCATGATTGAAGGAATGTTTTTACTAACAATGAAACCCTAATTTTTGTAATAACATAATACTTCTTAAGAAACCCAACTTGAAATATCTTTTACTGATTGTTGAACTTAGTTCATAGAAAGTAAAATTCATCAACTCCTTTAAATATCCAATTTTTTTCACTATGTTTTTATTGAATCCTTTGTGATCATCTAACCCAATCTGCATTTCCCATTCCAAATAATCCCTAATCGAGTTTAGAACTTTCTCGTATTCACGTTGCAAACAGCAGCAAATTTATCCACTCTTGCTTCGAATCTATTGCTGAAATCCTCGTCTTTTGTACAAAAGCTTCTTATTTCGTTCAATTGAAATCCAAAGAGACAATTAATCTTTCTGTTTTTTCCCATTCGGCTGCGTTTCTTCATTTCTTCGCGATCTAATTGATTTTTGTGTTGTTTTATCAATGATTTATCTTAAACTTGTGCTCTTACTTCAGGATGTGATGTGTCTTTAGGGAAAGGCAATATTTTTATTCTGGCAAGAAAAAGTATTCGTTCATTGATTAGTAAGTTCATTCCAGCACGGAAGGGAAAATTGTTGTATTCGAAAATCAATAAATCTGTTATATGTTATTCGATTCTTTCTAAAAAATTATGTAATTGCGTTGTACTAATTAGGGAAATAAATATATAACTTCAGTCATTTTTATACTTTCTGTATATTTTAGTTAACTCAAAGAATATCCACACTCAGCAAAACTGCAAGCAGGTTAAATATTTATATTCAAATAACACCTCCAGAAGCTTAACTTTTTCAAATGCATTTAGAATAATTTTATTTTTGTTAAAAAATATTTTTAAATTCTGAGTAAAAGTTTTAAGAAAAACTTTAGATTTAAAATCAAATTATCCTACGGTATCCGACTACCCTAAAATTGTGAATTTTGACAAAAATTGAAAATTTTTTTAATGCTTTTATTTTAGAGACCATCTTATTAGCTTTATAAAATACCAAGTTTATTATTTTTCGTTCACTAGAACAAAAATTTCAAGTGTTTTAGTAAGAGCAGATACCATTACTTTTAGAGAAAGATGTTATTCTTAAAAAAGGGTTTTACTCGAAATATGTTTGTTTGAAAATGCTCGAACGGGGCCAGCGATTGCTGAAAAAGATTTGAAAATAATTAACTGAAATTTTTTTGCGTATGTTCTGTATAACAGTAGAAGTGTTTTAACGTTCAGATTTATCAATCTCCGTTTTATTACAAAATTTACAGTTCCTTATGTGAATATAATCGCTGTTTTTTTAAGCAATTTCATGTAACAACTAAGATAAAGTGATCTAGTTTTTGAAAAACTTAAAATCTCTCTTATCCTAAAGGTCACTTCAAAACAGAAAAACATAGCAACTCATCAGAATTGAAAAATTGAAAATTTTTTCATAAACTTTTGGTACAAAATGGGCCTTATTTTTTGTCAATTTTTTCCCATTTTATTAATAATAGTTTCTCTTTTTCTTCTTAATTTTAGTATATTTTTCATAAAAAGTACTAAAGGTATCTAAAAACAACAAAAAAATCTCCATATCCCCATTTTTGATAAAAAATGTTGTCGCAACCACAGACGGATACTTTAAATAATGTTTGGGAACTTGATATTAATTTCAAATTGTTTTTTGTTTAATTTTAATTGTAATGATGGTGATCTTAATAGCTGAAAATTTATTTATTGTAAAAAAATAATAATAATTCGATCAAAATAGAGTAGTTTATCATGCAGCTTCATCCTAATGAATCTTTTAACCGATTCACCTTGTAAATCGAACTAGTCTCTTCCAATCCGTATTTTCCGTTCAAAAGAAGTCCAAATTGAATTAAGAGCATCCTCGGGTCCTCATCACAAATAACATCAAGTTTATCCACTTTTTCTTTGAATACGATGCTTAAGTCTCTGAGCTTCTTGTCTTTCGTAAAGAGGCTTCTTGTTTCATTAAACTATCACCCAGAAGGAAAGACCCCTCGTTTTTCTTTTTATAATTTTTTTTTGTTCTTTTATCCCGTTTTTCTTGTTTCTTGGTCTAATTGGTTTCTGTGTTATTCGCCACACCGATTTACCTTTCTTTAACGTGTGATTTTTGTTAAGTGGAGATGATATATTTCGTGCGGAAGATCAGTTTTTTTAGGGTTGTAGGGAGACTATATTTATATGTACATTAATTTAATTTTTATGCATTTGTATTGATTAAAAAGACGCGGAGTGAAATATACCCTGTATTATTTTTTATTGTGGATAGTGTTGGTACTTACTATAAATTATTTTTAACACTCATTTTGGTTCAGTTATTCGAGAAGGAAAGGTTTAGTTTTGACGTGACTTACGTTTCGAACTGGCATAAAAAAGTAAGTCAGATGTATGCCAAATATATACAAATTGTTAAGAATTTTGTGTAATGTAGTAAATAATTTATATTTGGATGTGTAAAGGATTTATATTAATCTACGTTATATTTATTTTATGTTAAAATTGTAATATTCGCAAGCACCACCGTCCTTTACGTTATAATGGTGATTCAAGGGGAACTTGGCGAAATCTTGACGATAGAGCCAAGTTAGCATCATTTTGAGCGACCCATTTGGTGACTATTTTTGGTGAGTTTGGAACTCTCTGCATTCTTTTGGAAATTTGTGGAGAAATCCACAAATTTCAAGACGTATGGCGCAAACGGATCTTTCTCGAATGATCCGCGCGGCCAATAATTAGGGAGATGCTCGCCGAAACTCAGTTGGTCTTGTTTCGACCATTGATTAGTAGTCCTTGACCGTTGAAGTGATTAGGGTTCACTTCGGCTGCTGAACGAGCGATTGATTGTGAATAATTTTTTACATACTTGTATTTCAGACACTGATAATTGTTTCTGAGTGCTGTTGAACGTGTAAATACCTTTTGTGTGAGTGTTTGCGTGAGATTTATTCTACGAATATTGCTGCTGAATTATTCATTTAGAGAGGATTGTTTTTCCGACAATAAATTCTCATCCCTTTTAAAGAAATGCCTTGTTCTTTGCGCGTGATTTGCATTAAATCCTTCTACCCCGAACCACTAAGCAATATACTTTTTAATTTTTTTTCTTACAATAACTGAATAAAAGTTATATCAATTTTAGTAATTCAAAGGAGCTCAATAATAATGATAATAAACTCATTATTTTATTGAATTAACACACATTGAAAACTACCCCCACCCCCCGAAAAAAAATTATTTTTCTACACCGCATCTTCTTTTTCATCTCAAAATGGACTCAGGTCTTAAGTTTCGTAGAAATCTGTTTCAAAAGCTTCCAAGTAATGTGGGTTTTAAAAATGATTCTTCCAACATTAATTTAATTCACCCAATGTTTGACTATATAAGATTTCCTGTTTTCGAAAGATATTTACACAAGTAACTAGCCAGATTTTTCCAATTTAAATTTTGAAGAAATGAAGAAGCTAGGCTTGTCCATACAGTGAAATGAAATGGTGCCAAAAGCATCCAAAACGGCTCTTGCTATAAAATTCCTAAATTAAATGTTAAAGACAGTTCTTTCAATAATTCAAGAAATAATGTTAAACCAATTATCGGAAATAATCTAACATTTTTTTCACAACTGCATAATCAAAACTCTTTAAAAAATTTCGTATTCTTTTCGTAGACTAAACAAACTTATAAATTCCTACTTATTACTAAGGAAAAATTTTATTTTAGTTAATTTTTATCAAATAACTACAATTTATATAAATATGTACATACATATGACGGAATAACTATATTAAGTGGCAAAACGCCTTTTAAATTAACATTAAAAACTTTTTAACCACATTAAATTTGTAATTTCATTTTTTAATGCAAAATTGAAGAATAAAGGTAAGAATTTATCTTAAAATCAGTGTAAAAGGAATGCCGAGATCTAACTAGCATATGATTATTCAGGTTAAGTTAAATCTTCATCACAAATTCAACAAAAAACTGTTCTATCCAAAAGTGTGGCCATCTGGAGGAAATTATATCACCTGAAATAAATTTCTTAAACTATACTTAATTAATTAAATTTAATTAATGAATCAATATTTGAAAAAAACTGTATTAACATCAAGTGTATTACTCTAGAAGTTTAAAAAATGCATCTAACTTGAGTGGATCAATAAAAAGTATTTTATTGACGATTGAAAATTTGAACAAAATATATATATATATATATATATAGGGAGAGAGTGTGTGAACTAATAGTATGAATTGAAAAAGAGAACATAGGTTAAAAATACCAGGAAAATAATCACTAAGGTACTCAAAAGTTCTTTAAAGTAAATTAGAATGTAGTGTTCTATAAATATATTTTAATGCTTCGTTATAGTACCATTATTTCTTTTAGAAGTCAACATTCTGTGCTAAAAATATTTATAGGATTCAAAGCAATGAAATAATTATTCAGAACTTTCAAATAAAGTTATTGTTCAAAAATGTTCTGACACAATACTATAAAATGTTTTGATATTATTGAAAAACAATACTTAATCACAAAACTAATGAGTACTATTGGAGGTTACTAGAATTATGAATTAAGTATGTGCAACAGAAGAATTTGATCACATGTTACCACAAAAGATTTTCAACACTTCTCAATAAACTCAGATTTGATTTATTTCTGGTTAAACTAGCATTCATAGCAAATCGTAGTTATTCAAATAAGTTTATTCCTTCAGAACTTTTTCAGTAACACTTCAGTAACTTAGAACTCGTACTAGTTTCTCCCAATCCATACCTCACTCAAAATTGGCCCTAATCTAGTCACCATAGGTTCTTTCACCTCAGGTTCTTTTCACAAATAGCAACTTTAGCAACCCTTTCTTGAATACTTTGTCTTCCTCGATACTTCCCATTTTATTAAACTATTACCCCGAAGAGAATCTTTAACCGTTTTTTTTGTGGGGGTTAGTTTTATTTTTTCCCATTGTTTCTTGGTTTAATTGGTTTCTGTGTTGTGCACCCTCTTCGATTTATCTTTCTCAAACGCGCGATTTCTTCTCAGGTTTTCTCCTGTCTCTTGGGGTGAGGAGATATTTTTATTTTGGATCACAGAAAAGCGAACGTTTGTTGATAAGTAAGTTAATTTTAGTTCGTTTGTGCAGAGGGGGAGTAGTAAAAGAATCAAAAATCAGTAGTTCTCTTTGATGCCACTAAGTTTGTCGGAAAAAAGTACTGGTTTGGGGTTATTGTAACTGGAATAATTCTTGAGTTGTCTTATTGTTATGGCTAATTTAATTTGGTATTTAATTTTATTTTCAATGTTCTTGAATTCTTGGAAAATATTGTATTACTTTTACTCTGCTAATTGTATTATGAAATGTAACAAATTTACATAAAGATATGTGTTTTTTTAATTTTAATTAAAGAAAACTCAAATTGTATGTTGATTTGAATGTATCCTTGGAAGAATCAAATCTAGATTTCAATGCTTTGAGGTTTACAACTTCTGTGAAAAATTGTCAATTCTACATTTAATTTTAATAGGGATCACATACTTTGATTTTCTTATCAATCAAATTAAATTCTTGAATTTCATTGGGAAAAAATGAAGTATTAAAAAACACAGATATAATACTTAATGTTGAATTATAAAATAATATTTGCAATATTTTGTGCTTAAATAGTATTCGTAATTACGAATATTACAAAAAAGTTATTGCATATATAATATTTATCAATCCAATATACATATTTTAACAATTCATTCAAAGATTTTTTATTTATAGGAAAACGCTATAGTGTATACAAATGGAAAAGCATTTAACAATAAAAAGTATTTCACAAAATTTGTAATTTTTTCCAAGTTATATGATCCGTAAGCCTTCATCTCATTTCACCTATGAAATATTTATAAGCAAAGATGATAAATTAATCTTACTGTTAAACGAAGACATTTCAGGAAATTTAATGAACTGATTAAAACAAAGTTTATGTTGCATGCCAAACATGGCAAATTTTTTAGTTCGATAATGATTTTATTCTCGCAAGTTATTTATGCTTAATCCTTTTTATTCTATACAAATACTACAATGTGTATCAAAGATTTGAAAATCCATGAAGATATTCTTCAATTAAAAATACTTGAATATGTTTCAAGACAACATCAGAATATAAAACAGTATCGTAATTTCTGGAAAAAGTAAATTTGTATGCTTGAAATAATAGGAATTTTGCAAAACAAAAATATAGCGTTTATATACATCTGCAAACCCAACAATAACTTCAAATTCTTCTTAGACAGAAAAAATATTTGTAAATATTGCTATATTTTAATAATGACGGTGAGTGAAGGAATGTTAACGTCGCGCTATTTAGCTACTCGAGGCCTTTGGCGCCGGACCCCTTCCCAAGTGACGAGAGCGACACCAGAGCTGGAAATTCCCTGTTTTTCGAAGAATATGTACGGGAACAATATTTGATCATTAAAATTATCCAGATCATATAATCTTATTAAGACTGAGTCGAGAACAAAACGAGGCCCCCACCTAGGACGAAGCCCATTTGGCCCATTCCTTATGACGTCCCGGTATGGGACCCAAACTGAATCAAACAAGGGATTGCAAAATCATAAACTAACAAAGGCTTTGGTCCCCTAGAATTACTCCCCCACGCGCGATGTGGGCATTGGGGGGGGGGGGTGCGTTACGCCACTGGCTTTGAACAGGTGCTTTTTTAGTTGTACCAATTAAAAAAATAAAAATATGTTGATTTACACACACTATTTCTCTCTTAATAAGTTTGAGTTTAATCTACTTTAAATTCTCTCTTAAGTTGGGTAATATTTCCCATTTATAGAAGGTAAAGAATGCATTTTGGGGACTTTCATGCATGTTATATACATTTCAAACCATGCTTTTTTACATATGATATGTGTTTATATTCTTAATTAAAAAAATCTTTTTTAAGGTCTAGATTTGTCAATTATTTTAACTTTTGGAAAATTCCTTATACAGTGCTCATCCGATGAATTAGTTTTTGATTTTAATTATCAAAAATGCCTTCAAAAACACTAATTTTTGAAACCATGTAACTGTTTCTTGCAGCAAATTTTGCAGACGCCTTGGCTAGAAACCCAATTTTATTTCGCTTGAGTTAGGTTTTGAGAAGTATATCGTTAGAGAAAGCCCTTTTAATTTCTGAATTGTTAAATGCAGTAGAAAGTATTATATATCCCAACATTCAGTAGAATTGGGCAATAAAAAAAAGTGCTACATTATATATATATAATTACTGGTATTGCATATTAGCAACTATTTTTATGTTGTCTATTTTTATGTTTCATTGAAGCTCTAAAACTCTCAAATTACTTATAATTCACCAACCAAACGTGGTAAATGACATTTAAAACGAGATATTCAGCTGTTTTATTTTGAGTAATATATTTTACACACACACACAGTGCAGTTTTTAAAAAAGAAAAGTTTAAATTATATAATATGATGAAATATATTGATAATGAACTCTAATGAAAAAAAATAATTTAAAATTTAATTTTGTTATCAATTTGCGAAGAGATTTAAACACAGGATTCTATCTCTGTGTAATTATTAAGGTTATAATTATATAATTGATTTTTTGGAAAGTTTTATCGAATATAGAGTACAAAACCCATATACTATACACAAATGCAAACCATGAGAACCACATCTTTATTCATTAAAATGTCTTATACCAAAATGCGAGAAATTGCTAATAGCGGCTTAGACCAAAATTAGTCCCAGAGATTTATATTTTTCAGTGAAATCTAGAAATGTATTAATTGAAAATTTGGATGTGTCTAAAGTAACGTAAATTGAACTTAGCAATACCTAGAAATAATTAATTGCAATTAAATATCGTTTTTCTTTGAGTAAGCTTCCTTATTTATTGTTTTTATTTGAACAATTCCACCACTTTGTGATTAGAAGAAATTTCAGTTAAAGACGTTAAACTCAACATTTAAAATTAGAATGTCCGGCTAGTAGGAACTTTTCTTCGTAAAAAGTATTTGAGCTCTAAGCTAAGCTGTCAATGTGCCTTTCATGTAACCATAATTTCATAAATGTTTACTTGGTATAAATGTCATCACACACTCACACACACACACGTATGAGAATATTACTACTTTAATATTTCAGTTTAAATTATAAAGTTTTATATATTAAGTTGTCATTTCATGAAATGATGAGCTGGTTAATCTCAAATTTGAGGGATTACTTCCGTGCTTAAACAAAGCAGTGGGTTATTGATGTAGTTTTGACTATAATTGTGTATTGTGTAATTACATAAACAGATGTTTATTTATATGGATATAAATCAATTTCATACACAATGAAAATGTTCCCATGTTCCTTTAAACAATATCAGTAGTGTTCAAAGTTGATAAGTATTCTCAAGTAATATGGATTCATCCTGGAAGTTTGCTGTAGCAAACAACACATACACTAATCTTATCAACGCAATTGGTTAATGACCTAAAATGATTAATTCCGTTTATGAAATAGAATCAGTCATTGTCAATTGACGATATATTTTAGGAAACTCAATGGCAATGACAGATTGTGTCACAAACTAATTCAATCATTCAAAATTCTAATTATTATGCGTATTCTCTACAAGGCAGTTAATTATTAACTTTTTATCAGAGTTTACCATAAGGATAAATTGACTGGAAATTTATGACGCTACAACCACTTGGTACTCATATTATACTATGTTCGAAGTACTTGTGCAAAAATACACATTGACAAAGTACCCTTGAGATACGAATTTAATTCATTTAAGAATTTAGTTCGACTGTCAGAATGCACCTAATTAAATAAACTTTCCCGTTTGAAATGGATTAAAATGAGATTAATTTGTACCCAAATCCCTATCCTCGAAAAAGACTTAATATCTTTTAAACTGAATAGAAATTGAGGAGATATTCTTGTAACATGCGAGATGCCTTTATCTTCCTTCTATCATGCCTTCTATAAGAAAAAGAAATCACGAACTTAAGGTGGCCATGTCCCACTAGTGTAAAACTGTTTTGTCCTTAGTATGGTAAGAATATAAAGTTGGGGACAATATTTTATGTATTCAATTCATAATTTATGACGGATTAAATACATATAAAATACCGCTTAGAGACATCTTAAATTTCTGAATGATTACCTTTATAATTAAGTATTTTCGGATTCTTCCAGGCAGGTAATCTTATAAAATATTGCCTGTTTGTAATTTATAATAATTCAAAACAGCTTAACTGTAGTCCAAGTGTCCCGAAGCGCAGAATCGACTTATTTATTTTACGAGCGTTTGTGCCATTTTGCATTTCGAACCATTCAGAACACTCCACCTAGCGCCAAATTTTATACCGAAATAAAACTCATTCAAGCGTTTCATGGTGTGTTAGCCTAAACACTTCCATAATTTCTCTTAAGAAAGAAAACGTCTCGACAATTTGAGAGAGAAAGAGGGTAACAGCAATAACAAAAATAAAAGAAGAGCCTTATTCTCCTTTTTGCCTTTCGATGTTGTTGCTAGAAAGGAAATAATTTTCAATTTTCTGAAGAACCCATTTCAGTGTCACAGAAATAAGCAATCCACAGTGACACGTTACACAAAAGGCAAGTTCTTATCGCTTGAACACCTGATAGGGCCGTCCCATAAACACTACTTCCATTTCTGACTTTTCCAGTGCTACCAACAAGTAAAAAGAAAAAAAGGCAACCACGGCGTTGAAGACAGAAAAAAATTCAGTTTCTGGTAATGATATCTCGCCTGTTTCTTGTGTTAAGTACCCTATCCCACACAATTTTTTTTTTATTTTCAAAAGAAAAAAAGTGTTGGAAAGGGTGGGTGGAAATATAGATAGAATAAAAAAGGGTGGAAAAGAAAAAGAGATAGAAACAGGCTGCGAAAGCCCCACCGAAACAGTGGAAAAGGTTGTTGCTTTTCAAAAAAGGTTGTAGAAAAGTGCTCTTTTCTTTGCTGCAATGATCTGCGATGAAAAGAGAGTTTCTTTTTATGTTCCAACCCTTTAAAGGCTCGTGCCCACTTAAAAGGAAAATGTCTTTTTCGCCTCTTTTCCCCCTTCCTTCTTCAAGCCCCGTGCGATAGAATCAGACGATTATTGTCTGAATGCGTCTTATAAACGCGAGATAAAATGGTAGGGGTAGAGAGAGGAAAGAAAAAAAGAAAAAGAAACTGGAAAACCCAGTAGGGGGAGGCGTTTAAATGAAAAGGTTAGAAAACTTTTGGTAATTACAAGAACCATATACTTTTTTCTCCCAGATAGAAAGTGAATTACATCTTCCATGCTTTTAACCCTAAGTAGCTGGGAAAATACGTTATTTTTATTCCGATAGGAATCCGGGATTAAAGTGAAACCTTTAAAGAGAGCCCCCTTTCCTTTTTTCTCCTTCTCCCGTTTTAAAAGATAAAAGTATTCTCCATTTTGTTTGATAGATATAGGAAGAATGAAGACGCCTAATGACTTGTTCGTGTAGAATGTTTGTGCTTTTTAGAAATTCGAGAATGATTCTCAGTACGCTTGGATTGCTGGATTAAGTGGATCCATTTTAGACGCTATTTAAGTCGCAGTGAAGATTGGACGCCGATTTCGACTTAAAGGATGAAATATTCGTTCGAGCGTAGTGATGGTGTAAATTGTTCATTTAAATTGGTGGACCTGTTTTATCTGATGTTAGCTCCTTGCTCAACATCTAAATGGTTCTGGGTTTAATTTAGCGGCAATTCCTTTTAAACTCAATAAGAAATAACGAATTGCTTAAATGGAATTTAATGTTATGGTACTGAGAACCTCCAGGAAGTCGAATCGATACTAATCATCTCAGCTAGAGATTCTCAAATGTTTCTTTCCAGTATGGGAAGTAGGTATATTTGGTACTAATTAGATCTACTCGCAGGAATTTATCGGAATTAAGTCTTACTGGGATACTTAGTAAATAGTTTGTTTAATTTCAGTCATTTCTGAAACCTTGCACACTTTTTTTAAAAAAACAAAAACTTGTTAGTTTAATAAAATATATTCAATGAATTCCAGTTTTTAAATTTGATTATGAAAATTTTCGCCTTTAAAGTAAAATATGTTTCAAGGTTTTTGAATAATTGAATTAAGAATTGTTTCAAAAATAAGACATTTTTTAATGTCTCCACTCGCATATCACATCCATTTATACATAAATTTGGTTCTGTAGTATTATACCGTCAACCATTTCATTAAAATAGAAGATGTTGCCACCAATGCTGCAATATGAAGCCAATAGTGAAACCCGTTCCTGCGCAAGTTCAAAAACAAGAATAACAACCGCGGCAGCATTTAGCGAAACTTATTTGAATTGGCGATGTCTTTTGATTTGGTAAAATTGGTCGATGGTGCAATACGTAAGCATTATTAATTGTAGTTTTTAGAGGCAGGCCACGCACATGAATGGTATGAAGGAAACCACCCTGGTGCTGCTTTTCTTGGGACAAACAGTAGGCGAGATGAAACTACTCCTGCTAGGCTTCGCAGTGGACATACTCGAGCTCAACGGCATGTAGGTAGTCTATAAGTTTACCCTCCTTGTCCGAATTGCAATGTGACCCAAGCCGCTCCTGCCCACATCTTGGCTTATATTGGTTGCCATAACAGCCAGCTGCTCTGAAGTCCTGCTACAGTTCTTCATTGTTTAAAAACGCACGGATTCATGGATTTGATCTAGATGTTTCTGTCGGTCAAGTGGGATAAGATACAACAACAACAATTGTAGCTTTAAATTGTTAAAAGCAGAATTTGGTTACATTTAAAAAAAACGTTATATAATTCGCCATTTTATTCTAATATTTATCAGTCTGTTTGTAATTCCTTAACTTATATATGAAGTGTAAATTTTAATGTAGACTGATTCCATTTAACGTTCAACAGTCTATAGCAGAGGTCGGCAAACTTTTAGCTGTAACGTGCCAAACCAATCTACCTACATAATTCAGCGTGCCACACAGAGGGAAATTATTTAAGCCATTCGATTCCCATCGGTAATGCACGCAGAGTTAGAGAATAGAGGTCAATAATAAAAATTTACAGTTGCATTAAGTGTTAATTTTGCATCATATAAAGATATTAAATAAAATAAAAATAAACAGCATAAAATACAACTATTGCTTCAATAAAATTTTTAAAAATTAAAATTGTACATATATTTATGCATATTGCACGTATACATTTTGTATTTTTAAAAATATCTATTAAAAT
Source organism: Trichonephila clavata (assembly GCA_019973975.1). Lineage (NCBI taxonomy): Eukaryota > Metazoa > Arthropoda > Arachnida > Araneae > Nephilidae > Trichonephila > Trichonephila clavata. Next base: position 176,489 of record BMAO01031071.1, on the reverse strand, counting down.
AAGAAATAAACATAAAATATAAGTATTTCCTTTCATTACAGTTAAATAAAAAAGATAAATAAAAATTTGAATGTGAACTCCATGCTTGCACCGTTCAACTTTTATAACACAAAATCAGGGGTATAATGTGTGACTTTCAATTTGACACGATTCTGAGCATGTAATTGTTAAACAATTTTTTTGCGGGCTCGAAATATTTTTATGAGGATCAATTTTTTTACTTTCATATATAGAACCAAAAGCGGGAAGTAGAATACATGCTTCAAACAATTAAATATTTCCAGAAATGGCATTCAATAATTGCCAAAATAGCTGTAAATTTATGTACAGAGTCATCTTCCAGAATTTTTTCGTAATTCCATAAATGTCCATAATTCTGAAGATGTTTGTCAAGTAAGTCCCATTACAAATTTATCAACTTCCATCCACTCAAATTTGACAAATTTATAGTGTAGTGCAGCGTGCCACTGAGAATTGTAATGCGTGCCACATGTGGCACGCGGGCCATAGGTTGTCAACCCCTGGTCTATAGTATTCCATATAATGGATCTATGGTGGAGTGAAATATAATTGAGCATGGTGAGATTGCAAAACATTGACTTTCATGATGGATTACAACCGCCGAAAGACATTAAAGAAAAGTAGGCAGCATACGTAAGTATTTCTAAATTTACGAAACACCAAAAGGGACTCTAAGATCTCCGCTGAACGAATTAAAATACATAAGCATAGAAAATAGTTGAAAAAAATAGTATGCTACATACAGAGAAATATGTTTATAGATGAGCTAAAATGAATATGGTAAACGGTTCACAAATATTCCTCTTGTGTTTCGGCGTTTGTGGTTTCTTTTAAAATTATGCCTAGAAAGCACAGTTAGAATATGTATCGTTTTCACGTGAAATATTTTCAAACAAATATATGCAAGGACAAGATGATAAAATAAAAATAATTATAAAATCTTTATATTAGTAATTTTCTCTTTATTTTGCAAGATTTTAACTTGAAAACAATTAAAATATATTTATACAGTGTCTTGCATTGCACAAATGAAAGTAAAACAAAACTTTTTTGCGGGTGGGAGCGAAAGTATTATTTCTTATGGAAATTTTACATAAAATGAAAATTAAATGAACTTTTTTTAATTAGTCTTTTCAAACCTGATTCCAATATATTAGTTTTTTCCTTGCGACGAAAAACAAATATTGGGATCTCGTGGTTTTAAATTTTTTTGTAGCAATAATAAAAAGAAAAAATAGTTTTTCCTTTACTTGTAAAAGAATGTCTAAACACACCTCGTTTATGTAGAAAAAACAATTTTTAAAAATACTAGAGCAACAAGGTGTTTGTGTCATATACGTAATGTATATTTCTCTACCAAAATATAAACCAGGAAAAAAATTAATAATTAAGTATAATGTTTTTCAATTAAAAATTATTCTATTAGTATTCCTACAATTTAATCAAAATAAATAATTATCAAGTTAAATTTGTTTTATTGTATAATTTTGAGGAATAAAACCCTCTGCGTGATTTTGACAGGTAAAATTCCTATTAGTTTAATTAGTTTATGTAAAAAAAGTCTATCAGCTTTCTAACCCCTTAAGTGGTCAATTTTTTTTGCCCAAAATATTCCAATATTTCACACTATTTTTTATTTTTTAAATGTGGAACACAAAACCTCCCAAATGTTTTCTTTTTATACGTACAATCTGCATGCTATGAATAATATTTCATGTAAGTTAAAAATAATATACACATCTCATACTTACCAAAAAAAATTCATGTTAGAATCTCATTTTCAAACGGTTGAGGATTTTATGTGTGTATATATATATGATCACACAATTTAAAGCATGGTGCAGTTTTGAGTCTTATTCGTACATTGCAAGGGGAACAGAGATAATATCGCCTTTTTTGGATTATATTTCCATTTTCATTTCATCTCAAGCAACTAATTACTCAAGAAACGAACTTGTCAATCCCTGTTATTTATCGAATATTTTCAAGAATCTAAATTACTGCCTTCAATGAAAATTCGCGCCTTCACCACAAAAAAAAAATCCCGGATGAGAAGAATTTCAGTACCATGGACAAACTGCATCTCTTAAAAACACTAGCATTAATAATATCACTATAAGAATTAAAAGTATGTGCAAATCAAACATAGAGAAAAAGAAAATATCAGTGCCCATACAACGTATCGGCAAACCGGTTGTGATTAGCTTTCGTTAGCCCGTACGGTGTACAGGCAAACCACTTAAGGGATTAAGCATTTAATGTTATCATTAAAAAATACATTGAGTCTCAATTCTGAACATATGATTCCCGTTGCCATACGTTGCACAAAATTTAACGAAACCGATTATGCTATGAAATATTTAGAATGCTCTTTTTTATGTACAGTAGGTTAACAAATATTTTCTTCTGTGATCTATGATATGAAAGTACTATCACTACTTGTATAACAAAAATCTCTTTTGACTACATTTATGACTTTTTCAAAAGTTATTACATTTCCAACAAAGTATGTATAAAATAAAATCCATAATAGGTTTCAAAGCTTACAACAGTAGATTATACGACCATTTTTTCCTTGCCTCTTGCTCGGCATCAAACCGACATAAACTTCAATGCGAAAACTATGTCCTCATCATTTTTCCCAACATAAAACTTCAATTTCCGTTGACAAAAAACTTCGCCATTCCATCGTAATAGTTTAATTAACATTCGATTTATGTATTCTAACTCTCACAGACACATAAATAACAGCAGATAAAAATCAGTTCCCTTTTATTTTTACGGCTCCCCGTTTTAGTGGCTTCCGCAACCGTATTGTCAGAGATCGTAAAACAGAAGTTAATTATTTTCAGTGATAATAACCTAGGTGTTCATTCGCTGCTGATAAGGTGCACATAACTTATCGTTTATTGAAGCTTCTTGTTAAGATTGTGCCTTGTTATATTTCCAATACGCCATGGCCATCATCTCCCGTAAGTTTTGTTCCTCGAGATTTTTACCAAATAAATAAAAACGGAGCTTGTGAGAACGGGAAAAGGCCATAATTATCATCGCAACAGAATGGGTGATTCCGGAAAACGTGGTTCATTATGCTTGAGTGTGGGAACAATAATCGATGTGGAAATATGTTCGGAGTAAAGATGTTTTGGAATGGTGAAGTGTACATTAACAACGCATCGGTGGTAATGCGTTTTTAAATCATCCGATTGTATTGTGGGGGTCTCCTGTTCCAGTAATGGCGTTATGGGGTGAAACAAGAGATGGGGTTCAAATCAAACATGGAAAGTTAATTATCAAATAATTTGAGAGTAATATTAGCTGAGATTTAATTGCATTTTGTTTTACGTTCGTATAATTGCATTTTTGTTTGGTATTGCGCGTATAGGTGATCCTCGAGCATTTTGAAATCAGGAAATACGAAACCCTGACATATTTAGCCATCAGGGAGCTATGGGGTCGATTCCTCATCAGATGGTGCTGCGATCGTTTGGCGATTTTAACTTGATTATCAAGTACACAATAACAGCTAATAATTTCTGATATGTTTCTTTATGTCTGCAAAATTAAAACTCTTTGAATTCGAAATGGTCTGAAAATATTTGAGACTGTTTTTAAAACTTTAAATATCGTCGCCATATTTGATAAAAACAAGAAATATTGAAAATAAAATATGTTAATTCCGCGTTATCGCAACCTCTTGGCGATATTACATGAAACGAAATACATGATTTCCCTTTCAGCGCATACGACACATGCGAAATCGGAGTCGCCAACTTGGCGAGTTATCTTGAACTTTGGCAACTGTTGCGATTGTACGTAAGTACCGAAAAATTAAAAATAATACTCACATTTCAGTCGAAATGTGTTTCGGGACATCAATTTCGGTGACACAGAAGATTTATTTTTTCTCTGCAAATTCTTGGGGAAGATGGGGACTCTCTCGCGGAAAAACAGAATTTTGTAGGAATTGACATTGGTTTTAATGTTCTTCTGTTGGTGAAAGGCTGATACATAAAACATGCTTAATCAAAATGATCGGAGCATACTGATGAAAAGTTAGATGGTTTTAAATTTGTTTGACCTAAGTTTTTCATATATTTTTTTAATAAATATGGATTCTTCAGTGGAAACCGAAATAACCTTTTCGTCGTACAGTCATTATGGCAATTTAATACGCTACAGTATTTCATTTTGTAGCATGAAAGTAGATGCAAATCTGAAAATGCCGCCAAAATACTCGGTTGAATCAAACACGAAAGAAACACGTGGGTATTTCTTGAGCGTACTATCATAGGATTATGACGTCAGATGAATTGAGTCTATTGTTTTAGCTATCAATAAGATGTACCTGACTAAATTTCAAATGTTTTTTAATTAGTAATGTTAGTTTTTTTAAAAAAAAAGCAAAAATAGAGAGCGAATAATAATCTAAACATGAGAACTAACATGTGTATATTGACATTGATTTTTATGTTTATATTGTGCGTTGTCGCCAATACAGTCTGCTTGGCGAGATTTGTGTCGGTTAAACGGAAATAACCAATATTTCTTCTATACTTTGAACTGGATTAAAGTTAAATTCATACAAAAAATAAGCAAATATTTTATCAATTTATTGATGAATTTCAGTAATTAATACGTTAGTTGGAATTCAGGAAGGAATTGAAATATAATACAATTATTAAAAGCATTTTCACACACATAATAACTGTGATGCTATTTTCATCTCAATGACTATTTCTTCGTTAGTTGGCTTTATTATCGCATTTGGGGGGGGGGGGACACGATCGTGTCTAGTGGTTATAGTCACGGCTCGGGCAAGCGTGTCATGAGTTCGGTTCCTAGTACCCATGTTAAATCTATCAAGGATCAAATTCCTCACGTTGGCGTCGTAAAAAAGTTCGAAGGGGGGGATGTTAACTCATGTCGTCCGAGTCACTTGCTAGTGATTCAAAATTATGAGTACTACTACTTTAAACTACTTAGTCAGAGTATGCTGCCATATAGTCCGAGGTTAATAGAGATTCACTCACTTGGAGAGGTCAAGCCATTTGTCCACTTAAAATTTTGGTATGGAATAGCGGACAAGACAAAGGGTGTTTGACGATTTCTCCCATATGCAAAATTTACAATGGAAATATAATCATATTGGATTGTCATTTGAATTTGGAATAAGGAAAAAAAGATTCGATGGCTTAACATATGAAACATATAATTTTACAGTTTATGAAAATTTAATTGTATTTATATTTGAATCCTATCAACTGCTACGGTATCCTCTTACGGTGTCTAGCGATGTAGGTGAAGTTTTAAATGAAAGAAAACATAAGAACCATGTTAAACGAAAAATTAATTTATTAAGATAAGGAAAATTAAGAATCAGGCTGTTTAAAGCTTTTAATTATTTGCAAAAAAATAAATGAAAGACAGTTCGAATAGACAGCACACCTGTGAGATGGGGATGCCAAACCTCGTTAAGCCTAAAAAGAGTCTTGTTTACAAACCAAAGCTGCTAAGAGGACGTCGACCTCACTCTTTCATAGTTGGTGTAGGAGTGAAAAGTGATCTCTCGCTCTGGGGCCGTATGCGTGTGACGTCATCGTGCCCGAATTATTTCGTTGGACATTGAAATCCCTCTCGCTTCGATTTGGTTTGTTTGGCGTCGCCATCCCTTACAATCTCTCTCTCTCGAAATGTAGTGAAAATTTAAAACATTTTAATTAATTATTTTAAACTAATTTAATACTATTTCCTATATATATATAGTATCATAAAATGAAAAAAAATGCACAGTATAATAAAATGTATAGTACTAAATTATACCACTAACAAAACTAGAAGATTTAAACCAGATTTCAAGAAACACAATATAAAAAATGATGGAAAAGTATATTGTACTAGAATTAACTGAGCGTATGTATAGCATGAAACAGAGTTAGAACTTTAAAATGTAAGAAACCAGAAGAGTCAATGCACTAAAATGAAGACCTATTAGGATTTCTAAAGCTGTTGCTGAATTAGGACCACCAAAATTAGGGTTAAATATATTTTACGGATCCAACACTTCCCCGTACAGCAGAAATTTTAGTAATAATAGCAAAACATAACCAAATTGAAAAGTTAGGCCTAAAACCTACCACGTGTAATTTGCAACAGACAGAAAAATAAAAAAAATCCACCATGAAATATATATATGTATAAAAATCATCGCTTATGTAGGAGGGGGGACAATATTTTTGAAATCAAGATCCCAATAAAAAAAATAAGTAAAAATCCAGAATCATGTCGTGAATATACTGTAGGGGCTGATTTGGTCCTTCCCCATTCGTATATATTTTATATCTTCGTTGAGGACTAAAAATACTGATATTCATTGCTGCAGATATTTTTATTTCAAAATTTCAGGAAAAACCGACATTCAAAAGCATTTCTCAGTTTTAATGATGATCTTTCGCGGATTCAAACAATAATGAAACGGATAAAAATGATAAGGCTATTCACATTTCCTCTTCTGAATATAAAAGGACCTTGTAATTTTTATTTCTGAACCATCTTTAAAATCCTGTCTTGGACAACTATTATGTAAAATAGTAATAATAACTTTTAATGTCTTTTTTGTTATCTTTAACTGTGATGTAGGATTCAACAGAATTTTTTTCAATCTATTTCAATTTAAATCCTTGATCTAAAGAAAGCAACGCCATTTCTTCCTCTTCATTCAGAATGAAAATAAGAAGATATATATATATATATAGAATAAACAAAATCAATTCTTATCCAATCGAATTGTTCACCGTTTAACAATGGAAAACATTTTTCAAAAATTTTCTGTTGCTATTAAATGTTCGATTACTAAAGGCACGATTGCTTTGTTTGTGTTCTGTACAATAGAGAATATTTCTGAGTTTTTTATCATGTCTTCCATTGTATCAGTGTCTTTTTTCACCATTGTACATAATTTGTCAATAGCTAAAAGAATGCCTTCGTTGTTTAAACTATAAAAAATAATTATGATTCGCATTTGCTTGTTAAAATCCAAAACAACACTTGCTTTACATTGTATCAATATTTTTATCAATTTTGCAGACGTAACACATTTTAATTTGACTTTTTTCATGGAATCCTGAAGTGTCTTCTCATGGAACACAATGTTCCATGGACCGCGGAGGGATAGCCGCAAAGCTAATCTACGATAATCTTGTTTTGAATTTCAATCTAGAATACAGCATCAGCATCAATGACAGAAAAACGACGAGAGAATTTTTTCATTATTATTTGTTTTATTTTGTAGTACTTAATGTTATTACAATTTGTATAAAATTGTAATTAGTTTCATCTAAGCATTACGGATAGACAAAAGAGAAATAATTTAAGGCAGTGCTTCTCAAACTTTCTATATTTGCGACTCAATTTTCAATCAGAATTATCATCGTGCCCACCTTCCCCGTACAATAACTTTGTATTGAATGTAGTAATAATGTACTTTTGACACTAAGCTACAATAGGATTTTCATTATAAGACTTGCAAATTATCACATTTTTAAATTTTATGCGTTTCTTTTAAGTAATAAAATAAAATTATTATGTTACTTTTCAATTCTAACATTTAAATTGTAGTAGATTGTAAAATAGTTTGTGATTAAATTAAGTATTTATTTTCTCAATACTCGACTTTTATAAGTTTAAATGTCAATGAAAAATAGTCTAGTCACTCTCTCTGTAGCTCTATCTCACATCTATCACAACTGGCATTCTCGCGGACCTTTGTATAACCGTCTGAGTATCCTATCGGAGGTCTGCGCAACCGTCTTCCATTAAAATAATTTTGTTCCACAAGACAAGGACATAGGAGTTACTAGTAATTATTAAAATTGTTCTTAATTTAGTATTGATAAATTAATTAGCACATACATTGTGAAAAACTGATACATTTATAAGTCGGGTAAACAAGTATTTTATTTTTTATTATGTCATAACTTTTTGTTATTCTTCCTTTCACTGTATTAATAAATTCTTTAAAATCTTTTATTTTTGACTTTATTTCGCTCCTGCCCACTTAAGGCTATCACGCCTTCTTGGGGGACACGCCACAGTGTTTGAGAAAAGCTGTTTTAATGTCTTATTTTTACAAGGACTGTCCCCTGAAAATTTTTTTACATGAAATATGACAATTACTTAATTAACTATGCAAATTTTGAATACCAATAATTCTAAATGATTTAATTGTACAACTTTTTATATTCTAACAAGTAATACTTTTAGATACAAGATTCGATGAAATATACATTGCATAAGTATTAAACGTTTCTTTATGCATTCCCTGAAAAAATTTCAAACTTATAATAAAACCTTTTAATTTTTTTTTCATACACGTTTTCATGAAATGCTTTGCAAAGAACTCTTAAACTTTTTTATAGAAATTAACCATGCTCGAACAATCCCAAATCAAATTCCTATTTTCTTATATTATCCAATATTAAATAACCTGCTTTTTTTATTGATTTAAAATACCGATGCGAAGCAGGGATTAAATGGCTCTATTTATTCCGAAAGCAAGTAACATTTCCACATCACATTATTGAAGACAAATCAAAGAGTGCTTTGTCCGATTTGGACTGCTCTGATGTTCTTGAAATACCTAAAAATCATTCAATTATTGTTTTTGTATTTAAAAAAATCGATAATAATACTTTAGAATTCGCCTTTACCTAAAATGAGCCTCTTGGGTCGCCGATGGAGCTTATCTACTTTTATCAATCATATTTCGGTTCTTTTTATGCTCTAAACAGAATCGACTTTTCATTTTTCATTCTTTTGAAATTTCAATTTAAACAAGTGATTACTTATATTGCTGAAAATATTTTACCGTGATAAAACTATCCATAGAATGGATTTTAAATTCAATTTTAAACTCTCAGGTCCACTAAATCACCAGGATTGTAAGTAGACCCACTATATTTTCTCTTTGGCTTATTTCTTTAAAATTGCCAGAGGATCACAGCGGATATATATTGTTAAGAATTTACTCCTAATTTTTGTTTCATCAAGGCTCATTTGCAATTCTCGCCTCGGGGGGAGTAATGAAATCACCCCCTTAATGGAGAAAAATAGGAAAGAACTAGTTAAACTATTAGTTATACTAAATAAAACCCAATTAATAGTTACCATCATTAGAAGAAGTAATTAAATCTAGGCTTGACGTATCTGTATCGAAATTAACTTTCATGCAGAGCTATTTTATAACAGCTCAATTTAGTACCTCATGAGACTTCTGTCTTTAATCTAATTTGCCATATCATCTCTCCACTGTGCTCCGACAGGAATCTTATATAAACCAAAAAATACATTAAAATAATTTTTTATACCTGTTTTTTATACCTTCTTTCAGGGAAAATGAATATTGGTTAGCTGGAAATATAATAATAAAATTATGAAAAAAGATATAGTAAACACATAAGAGTAAGCCTTCCTAGGGTGTCGCGACCCTGCTGTCGTTGGTGAAGTTGGAGACACAAAATAAACAGGCATTATAATAAAATCAACACCTTTATCTTACTTTGAATTTACTATCAGAAAGTTGTTTAAAGATAGGGAGTGGTCAACTTAATTACTAACCTAAATTTCTATAACAAGTATTTGAATTACTTATCTTTTGCTAAGATCCTACGTAATGGTACTCCTCCAGGCTTGATGAGATATCTTGTTCAGTGAGACGTAGGGTCTTCTTCCTGAAACACCTAGAACCTCGATTATTAACTCTAAATTCTATATAGCAGCTTATAGAATATCCGACTGCACTCACAATTTTCTAGTTTAAATAGCACCTTATATTTCCATAAATCACGGTTCTTCTGCGGGAAGCAATTTTATCAACATTCAACAGTAAAACAGCATTTTCCCCAAGAGGATTAGTAAGAACCACAAATAGGACCCTTAACAAGGGTCACAGAAGTCTGATTGTTGCAACATTATGCTTGAATAATAAAAAGGAATATCCGACATTCTTTCGTCTGACGGTTGTAGCATAAAACAATGATGCTCATTCTGATTTTATTATACGTCCTCTGTGTGCTGTCATGTGGTTTGGAGTGGAGATTCAGAATCATAAGATACCATTTAAATGTAGTAATTAACTATGTTTGAAATTATATAATACGTCTACATTGAAGGCTGTAGGAGCCAAGCAATAGTATTTGCAACTGTAGGAAGCCAATAATTTGTATCTTTGACTGCCTTGCTTATTTTACAGTAAGAAACATATTACTCGTTAAATATCAGACTAAAAAAAACCTTAACTGTTTTTTCCAACCTTTGAATAATTTATATCAAACTAAAATAACATGTGGACCAGTTTAAATTAACCCGACTCTATTATCTCGTAAAATGTAACCTGGGTTTATATACTTCTCGCTCAGCCAGTGTGTTAGCTGCCCCGGACGTATATATACGCCATTCCGAAGTACGACCTTTGCTTCTCTATCAGTAATAGTTATTCAGAAGTTTTAGGAATGCAATAAATGACATTGACAGTATTTGCGAAGGACTTACATTTTTCAGAAGGGATTTTCTTATTTATATTCCTTTCTCCCCCCCCCCCTCCCTATACACCGCATAAGCGCGCCAGTGTGAAAAACAGTGGCATTAAGGAGCGGTTAGCGTAACTTTTACTCAGCAGTTAAGGGGTTAAATAATTGATAATAATGAGATTTATTTTCTTGTGATCCCTTAAAAGTAGATTTTTAATAGCGGGATTCGATTCAGAGACATGTATCTAGAATCTCTTCCAGGGAGGTTGCTTTGACCTCTGCAATTCTATGTTATAGTTAATTTCTATTATCCCTCTTGTATCATTTCTTCTTCCTTTCTCTCATTCATTCCCTACAATTCCCCTTATTTAAATAGTAATGCTCGTTTTCATACAGCATTGTGTCTACCGCAAAGATGTTCTGATCGTTGTATAGTACCCTTAGATTGAGGCTAGTTTAGGAAAATTAATAAAATTCTAGTTTGATTCACACCTTTGGAGACGGAGGAAGAGGATAACCAAATTATACCAAATGGTAGTTTTTCTGTATTTATTCTCTATACAATACGAATGACAATAATTTGCTAAGTTGACGCTAAGAAAAAGGTGTGTACTAAAATATGATCCTACTGAGAAACTCTGAGAACCCGTTACGAACTAAATTAAATCAGATTAAATGTTATCATGGTTATTGTTTATAATATGTTAAATGATATTTTTTCCCCTTGCAAATGAAAATTATAGATCACATTTATTTGAATTGAAAATATCCCTTTTTTTTACCTACACAATTTTTATCTTGTTATTAGATCCAACTATGTTCTCTACTTGTTGTTCAAGTAACATTTGAATAATACTTTAAAGTAGTGCCTAGCCCACACAAGTTATAAGTCATCGTTTTCAAATTTCAATTACTGAAGAGCTACAGCGATGTTGTTGTCCTGTAGGACAAAGTGCAAAGGTGGTAATAACAAAGCATAAATATCTAGTCAAATATTGCCAAAGGCGTGAACCACTGCCTGGCAACATCCATGGCACGATCCGAGTATAGAATGTTCATGCTGAAGTCCGTGTGGTGATTGGAGTAGAATAGTACCAACGTAAGCTCAAGCGTGTCGCAAAAGGAGACTAAAATGAGCAGAAGTCCAACCTCTCGGGGCTCTGGCAACTCTCATTCATAATAAGTGCAATATATTGTGGTATTAATAGCTACAGCGATGATTGGAACTAATGGTATTTACGTACGTCGACCAATGTGGTCAAATTGAAACCCGCCGCCAAATGCCGCAGTATACAGTCAATACTGGAAACCATTCCCGTTCATTCTCATTTCGAACTCAACAACGATCGCAGTATTTGGCGAATTTTTTGAATTGGCAACGTTTTTTTTTTGGCGAAATTGTTTGTCGGTATAATACGTAAGTATCAAGAAAATGCTGTTTTTTAAGTATTGTAATGCCAAACGCTTTTCTCCCTCTCTCTGTCACGGGTCTACTCGGATTTTTTCCAGCTAACAATCCTCTGGGGGGAAAATGGGTCTTTAAAATTTAATTTATTGAAAACTTTCTTTCAAAGAAGAAGATGTGAGTATGTAAATTAAGTCTTGTATATAAAGATTAAACTTTCGAGTTAGTGAGATAAGAGAGAGAGAGAGAGGATTAAACTGCTATGGCTTGCTTGCAGTGATTGATTAAACGTGTAGTGAGGCGTGGATACTTAGTAGCTGAATATTCTGATATTAAAGTTGACGATTTGTCAAATAAAAATCAAGTTATATTAGGTCACTAACAATTAGAAGGTATTGCTTAGACGTAAGTGACCTGTTTATTTATAGCCTTCTCGTATCTCATCTGCTTTCGCTATTGTTAGTTCATATTTAGTATTTGGGTGCATCTCTTAATTTTGGTTAAAAAAATTGTCTTTCATATAAAAAATGGTTATATTGACTATGGCTAATCTCCCTTCCGACCTTTCCACACTTAGGGAAGAGATAACTCCTCCCTCACATCTCTACTTCCAAGAACTTAAAATGTACATAGATAGAAAATGCTATTCAATTTGGATTTAGCATACAAACAACTTCAGAATTCTTCCTGTGCTTTCTTTAAGGATTATCTCATGAATGGAACATAATAAAAATACATTTACAAATGAATCACTACACGTAAGAGCCAACTTCTCAACTTAACTCGTCATATTCAAAGCAGCATTAGGCGAACCCTAGAAATATATTACGTAATACGAAATATAGCTTCAAAACCATAACTTTGATTTATTTCATTTGAAAAGAGTTGTATCTGGAAATAAATTCCTTTCATAATCCCAAAGAAAAGTTTTCCAAACCCAGTCACTTTTTGATGAAAAAAATAAGTACTTCTTAACCCTGATGAAAAGCACAGAACTGGAAAATAAGTACTGTTCATCAATAACCATTCTCTTAAAAATGGATTCACATTTTATCCCACGACGTAATGCTTTCGATATAGCTATACGAGTACAGTAAAAAAGTATAGAAAAGTCGTAAATTATTATTATGAAGAAGGAAGTTATAAAAAAAGACATGATATGAAGTGTAAATCATACACGGTTGAGAAGACATGAAGACTATATCCATACGTAAATGATAATGTAGGGAAGTGTTGGTCTGAGATGTAAGAAAAGTATATTAAAATTATGAGAGAGTTTGTGCTTTTGCTAAGTGTTCTACACTTCATGATAGTAATAAGGATATTCACTACTTTGTTATAGATGAAAATTTTCTTTTCAGGTGTAAAATAGATTTAAATTCCCCACCCCCACCCAAATTTAAGTATTTATTTTATGTATAGCTAGGAATTTAAGAAATAATTGAGAATAACTTCAAAATGTTTAGCGTTATAGTTCGTGCTTCCATTTTTTTCTGGGGACATTCAAGATATTTTTTAAAAACTATGTTTTCTTTTTACATTTTGACATGTTTTGGAGTTAAATGATTTTGGTGTGGTTATAAATGCCAATAATTTCCTTTTAGTACACACAGTTTTCCATTTGAATTTATTTTCTAAATTGTGAGTTCATTCTATTTATGTGTGTATATTCTGTGTGTGTCTCTCTTTCTCTCTCTCTCTCTCTCTCTATATATATATATGTATGTGAAGTCGATGGCCGTTGGAATGGATTTCCTAATGGGGATTATTACATACATTAATTAATACATACATTAATTAATGGGGATTATTACATACTCACATATATATACAGGTGTTTCATATTGAATGGGACAAAAAGAAAAAATGATTGTGAACGTTGTAATTAATATATTTAGAAAATTCAAATTACCTCAAAACTACATTTATTCAAGATTCTACAGGTGCTCAATATGTGCCCCTCCGGTGACACGACAAAAGTCTACACGGTAATCAAGCTCCTGCCACACACGTGATAGCATATCCCCTGTGATGGAGTTCAACACTGTAGTTACACGCTGCTTCAGTTCCTCTAAGTCCTGAGGAAGTGGACGCACAAACACCTTGTCTTTAACGAAACCCAGAGAAGAAAATTCGTGCGAAAATGTCTTTGCACAACTGTTACCGAGGAGGTTTTGGCATATTCGAAAACGCAGTACGCTTTCTCCTGCATGGACAACATTTTGTTTAACAGCGCCTGTAGCGGCGAGTTCGTCATTCGATAATTTTTCCCTGTTGCCAAATAAACTTGTATAATTGTAGTTGCAGAATAAATTTGTTTCGGCTGAATAAATCATACGGCAGTCACACTGCCTATTCTTTTTGTCCATTCAATATGAAACACCCTGTATATTGTTACGTAGATCGGGGTTAGAGGATTTTATGCAAAATCAGTCGTAAATAACAAGGCAATTCTTTAAGAGCGATGAGTATTTATTGTCAAAATCAATCTTGAAATACAGGATTCAGCAGCAAAATTCACAGAATAAATAACAGAAGGATTTCACACCTTCAACAGCACTCAGACACAATAAGAAGTGTCTAAAATACACGTATGTAAATGACTATTCACAAGCACAGCCGAGCTGATCAAGTTCAAGGCAAGTCTACTAATCGCTAATCAAAACAATGCTCACTACTCGCTGGTTGAAATCAGACTGCCTACTCGCTTGTTGAAACCAGACTGACTGTTGCGGCGAGTATCGCTCTATTTATAGCAGGGGCCGAAATTTCTGGAAAGATGCGCTCGCGTCACAGATCGTGAAATTAGTGGATTTCTCTACTAATTTCTGGCAGAATCAGAGGGTCCCGAATTCGCCAACATGGTCGCCAAGTTGGTCGCCCAAATGTCGCCAAAAATGATGCCAACTTGGCTCTATCGCCAATATTTAGCCAAGTTCCCATTGAATCGCCATTAAAACGTAAGGGAAGGCGTTGCTTGTGTTTTTTCACAACTTTAACATGAAATAAATATAGATTAGAGTAATATAAAGGCATTGCACATCCGAATACAAATTATTTACATTATTGTATACAAAATTCGTAACAATATATATATATATATATATATTTAAGGATAATTAAATTACATCTAAAACAAAATATCCTATTTACCCTTTGACTTTTATTTTCCATAACATAGTCAAGTTTTAAATTAAACACCTAATTATTTTTCAGAAAAACATTATTAACATAGCACACACACACGCATACACACATATATGTATAACTCCTAGTTCAGAGTCTATGCATAAGAAAAATATTATTATATTATCGAAGCATTTTTGATAAAAGGTGCATGCTTTGAAAATAGGTAAGTCTAAGTTCATTTTTTTGCCAAAATTTTGCATTTAAATAATTTTTGTTGTAATAATATCCTTAAAACAATTTTATACATGTTTTCTAATCTAAGTGACAGTAAATATTTTTTAAAAAATCGTTTGCGCTTTGGCAAATTCACGGCTCCGAAGGTAGTTGGATACCTGGAGAAACGTGTAATTTTGTCCTTGATTTTTTTTAAATTAAAAAATAACAATACAAAGTATAAATAAGCGTGTTTTATTCAAATGACTTTTTTGATTAAAATAATCGTGATGGAATTAAAATGAATTAAAGTCGAATTAACTTTGGAATATTTCATAGCATCAAATTATCTAGTTTTATGTGTACTAAAATATCAGCATATTCTGGTTCCAAAATAATGTGTTTTAAAAACTCTGTTTCGTAATAAATGGCACATTATACAATTTTTTATTATTATTTTTTGTTGGCTGAATAAATCAAAACTAAATTGGCTGAGACTGAATCAAACCTTTTTAAGTTTTTAAATAATGATTTTGCTCAATGAGAATAAATATATGATTGTAATATTTTAAAAATAATTTTAACGAAGAGTAATTATTATGTAAAATAACCTCTTTCTTTTTTACAATGAATATTACTAAAACTTATTGAAGATAATTGTAAAAAATTAACATTTATATCTTTCGAACAAGCAGTTGATAATTTTTATATTCTTTAATTTATTCTGAAATTAGTTATTTAAATTAAAGAAAAGATTTTCAGTTTAAAGTAGTAATTCTTGCTTGTTATATTTTCAAAGTTATTCTACATTTTTTTTACCAAATTTTTGCCAATGAGAAATTTTGTTAAATTATATTTATGATGCATGTCAATTTCAGAAAAAAAAAGTTTTTTTCCATCCAAGCAAACATCAACAACTGGATTAACTTTTGAAAGAAATGTTTCTTCGCCTTTGCTAACGTTCTCAACTTATTGGATCTTTTTTGCATATTTCTACCACCGACACGAAATAATTCAAATAATCAGTTTTATGGTTTGAAATTCTTCTTCGGCACGCAAAAATCAAAATAAACTCAAAAAGTAAACCTCAAAAAAGCCCATTTCCTCCAAACTTAGCGAAGAAAATCATGAAGTTGTGAATAATGAGACATCATAAAAAAATAAGACTACTGTTTTCAAAGAGGGAGGAAAAAAAAACGTGTTAAATTTTAGAGTTTGTTTTGGAAAGTTGGCATCAACCCAAAGGAATACGTTTAGATCTTTATCTGCCGCAAACATTTCTATTTAGAATAATATAGGCAGATGAAAGATGATTTTTTTTGCCTCGATGAAAAAAGAATACTTTTTTTTCGCATTATAAATTCGTGACTATGAAATGCGGAGTGTAAGAAAACTGTTATTTTTATTCTGTTTTCACAAAAATTGGAGTGATATTCGTTGAAAATAATATGACATTTTTTCAACATGTTGCCACTGTCTGTATAAATACTGTATTTTTTTATGAGGTAAGAATTTTCTGTGCGTGTAAATTTCCACTCAGTATTATTAGTTTTTGAAAATAAAAATTCTTAAAACGTTGTTTGTTACAATACTCTTTTTTGGATTCTTTTCTTGAGTGTATTTGGTTGTTTTTATTAAGTCTATCATTTTATGCATTTTTTATAAACAATGTAAATAGTAGTTTTATTGTAGATATAAACACGTATTAAAATATATTCGCACGTCGTAAAAACGTTTGTATTTCTTGTGTGTGTGTTGAAATCTTCAGAAATATTTTTATACTTCAAAATGAAACAATTTTCACTTGTGACATAAATGTATTTTATATTTTATGCTGTCAAATTTTAAAATTTTATTCTTTTTATTTTAGGTAAGGAACTCTATCAGTTGCTTATTCTGCGTTCAGGATTTGAATACCAGTTTTCTTGGTCGTATTTATTTTGATAAG
This sequence comes from Trichonephila clavata, assembly GCA_019973975.1. NCBI lineage: Eukaryota > Metazoa > Arthropoda > Arachnida > Araneae > Nephilidae > Trichonephila > Trichonephila clavata. The sequence goes on along the minus strand of BMAO01031071.1, from coordinate 159,247 downwards.
TATATTTAAGTACTTTTTACATTAATTAGATCTAATTAATTTTAAATGGAATAACTCATAATTTAATTACTTTACAATTTTAATACATATACATTACAAAATAATAACGAATATATATAACAAAATAATATATATATATTCATCAAATTTTTATAATGACAATATAAGCGCAACATATTGAAACTAAAAAATATATATATTTAATCCTTCGTTTTGTAAAAAAAATAAAAGTATACCATCATTTCGCAGATAACAGTTCAACATATATTTTTTACATAAACAAGATTTTAAAAAAATCAATCAATATAATAGCAAACCTATACTTTATTACTAGTCGTCTTGGTGACTTGGAGGTAACGTATCCACCTCGTAAGCCCAAGGTTGTGGGTGGAGTCGATAGATTTTCTGGAGGCGAAAATCGTAGGCACGCATGTCATATAATTTTGTGGTATATATGAATATCAATTTGGCTCTGGGATTCTCGGAAAAATTAAATCTCGTCAATATTTAGAATCCGACGAGAGCTTGAATTGAATAAATTCAAGCATCAAAAATTTGTAGTGCGGGCTGTCAGTAGATGGTGCCACCATTGAACTGGATTTCAAACTTGAGTAATCGACGTGTCTTCAAAGGCTATCCTGCCCAGATGCAGCCCATTTGAAAGGAAAAAAAATATTCCACCTTTATAAATAAAAGCATATATGTAATTCATAGAAATGAATACAAATATACAGTGTCCCAAAAAATATACACACAAATAATTAAATGTTAATAATTCGAATAATTTCAACATGTAAAAGATCTACAAATATCATTATATTGTCTTGTTATCGCATGTTCTCAAACTGATGCCCATTCTCTCCAGACACGCTGACAACGGAAGCGATGGAATAGCACACATGATGGACAATTTGGGATATCGTACATTAGTTCAATGGCTGCCCTCATTGAACAACTGAACAACTGATACTTTATTCTACAAACCTTCCGTCCAATCCACCTGTTTGCAAATCCCGTCAAGAAAGGATCTAACATCATGATGTAGTGTGGAAGTGCCCATCTTGCTGAAATAAAACTCTTCTGTTCAAAGTCCTCTCTAATGCTCTCTAGTCTATCAGCTGCTAAAATGTGTATACATTTTTGGGACACCCTGTATATCTACATATAGTAAATAATTTAAATGTGGCGAAATAAAAATTTTATTTTATTTTATAAATAATAAAATTATTCTCTTTTATTTAAAAACAACAATACTAGCCTTAAACTGTAATTTATTAGTTATGTCAAATGAAAAATATATTAGTTTTAGCTGCATAAAATAAATAAAAGATAAACTTATGTTTTTTTTTCTGGAACTTTATCCGTTTAATAACTTATTACAGGCCTTTGAGATTTTTATACCTGGAGGTTACGTGCAATAGTAATTCTTTATAGTTATTCTTTTTCGTTTTTTTCTTTATGTCTTTACTAAAAAGCAAAGCGATTTCAGTGACAAAAAATAAACACTTACTATTTTATCTTTCACATTCTTTGATCTTATTTTGCTTCTATAATTCTCAAGAGATGTTCAAAAAATAAAATTTCAAAAAGAGGAAGTTGTCCGTTCCATTTCAGGCAGAAAATCGGTGATAAGCTACTTAATGACTTGTTATTATAACTTGCCTAAGGGAGGAATGACAAAGCTTCGGAGAGATTTCGGTTTTGTTTACTATTCTTTTTTAAAACATTAAATTTTAAATATGTAAAGCTTTCATAAAATGATAAAATGATTAGTTGAGCTTTGAATACCTTTTTGTAGTCATGGCTTTATAAAAAGATGCTCGGAACTTTCAAACAATATTATCGATTTATAATAGGAATAAAAATTTAAACAAGATCAATTTTAAGAAATATTTTTATGAATAAATTGAAAAAGGGTTTTGTCATTTCTCTAAGGCAATATGGATAGTTTTTGTTCGTTTGAGAATGAATAAACATTGAAGACACCCTTTCGTTTTTATATATGTAAATAACCAAAAGAGGAAAAAGCAGTTTTATCAGTGATATATAAAAGACGTTTTTGTTTTGCTTAGACGTGAAATTAAGTCACACACTATGTGACGGATTTATACGCGTCTTTTCACTAACCCTCTTGGAAAATCTTTTGGGCAATGATATGCAAATTAAGTTCATTATATATAATTCAGGTTCGCTTGCTAGAGAGTTACGAAGTTAGGGTTAGAAAGTTAGTTAACTAAGAGTGACACAAGCGAGATAGAAGAAGAAGAAATACGGAAGAAGTTTAAAAAGTCCGTGTGAGAGAATAAAGACAGGAAAGTGATATTTATAAAGAAATTGAAAGATTAAGCCTTAACAGATAAGAAGATTGCCTACAGTCCAGGTATTAGGTCCAGGTCCACCTTTATAATACGTTTGATAGTAAAAGTATTAAAGAGGTTTAAGTGGCAATTAGTTATATATCTATCGTGTAAAGCAATATTAAGGTAGAAGATTGATTATTACAAAGTGGCTATTTGGGATGTATTTTTCAAAAATGTGACTCCGGTCCCCTCTCTCTGTTGACTAATCGGAAACATCCTATTTATTGTGATTCATTGAATTGTTTTTGAGTTGATTAAAGTGCTAAATAAATAGTTGGAAATTATGTCGAATCATCCTTCACTTCCTCCCACACCTTCAGCCGAGTCTCAAGGTAGACATGGGGAGAACTATTCTATTGTCGATGAACCTCGTACTCTCGAACCCTAGCAGACAAGTTAAGCTTTACAACGGCGTTATCTTTTCAATAACCGAAACAGCATTTGTGTTGGAAAATCTCAATTAACCATTTAACTGTGGCTCAACCATTTGAGAGCATTTTACTATGTGTGTCACAGAAATCGTGCGGTTACGACTAGAGTAAGTGCAAAAAGACGGGTTTATTTTATTAAATTGGGAATTTTATTACTAATTTATTTTGGCAATTTTATTAATTTGATTAACATTAATGTATACTGCATACATATTACTCGAAAAATGTAAGAAAAATTAAATGCATTTAAAGGTAAAATTTTAAAAAAATGGTAAAAATCAAATTTTCGACTTTTGCTTTTGCCCTTTTTAGGCTAAGATCTAAAAAACATTATTATCGGACATGAATAGATTCGTTATGCGAACTTATACACTGTTTCAGTCGGTGCACACGGGAGCGCATGATTTCATCATAAGTTCTTCATATTTTTTTATTTATTTGTTTTACTCCGGCCTGGCCAAAAAATATTCGAAAGATCTTGAAATTTGAGAATATGTTTTTTTTTTCAAAAATTACAACTTAAGTAGGAACAGTCACTACTTTTTACGCTTGACGAGTATACTCGTCATGACACAAAATCCTGTAGGTTCTCCATGACGAGTATACTCGTCACGACACAAAATTCTACAGTTTCTCCATGACGAGTATACTCGTCATGACACAAAATCCTGTAGTTTCTCCATGACGAATATACGGCAAAAAATCCTGCTAATTCTCCATGACGAGTATTCTTGTCAATTACAGTTAACTGGTTAAATTAGATCAAATTGTTCTAATAAAAGTTTCATTAAACCGTAAGCCAACTAGTAAAAAGTTAGAAAGGATAAGGAGAAAAGTAGGTTAATAGTTAATAAACACCTAAAGAAGACCGTGGTGGTCGAGTGGTAATGGTCATTCGCTTACGTTCGGTGGTATATCTGTCCAGTCGTGGTCTTGAATCCTGGTGTGATTTCAGACCCACTGCGTGGACGTGCTTGTAGGATTATGCCGAGCAGTCGTTACAAATGTCATTTAAGCACCTATCAGCTTGTTAAATTTTGTATGATTTGTTTCAATGAAAAAAAAAGACGCAGATGTCCATTATATTTTAAGCAATTTATTCAATAATTTTACTCAATTCTAATCAAAACATTACCGTTGTCAGGTGGCAACATTTTTCATCCCACGATTATCTTTCACAGACAATTTCAAATTTTAATTGATGGTAAAGCCTATTCGAGCAGCTGTAGTAGCTGTACCTGCCGAGCTGACTGACGCATTCAATCCACAAGTGCCTTTTGGTAGAAATGGTACGCATGCTATCATCGAGCATGAATAATAAAAATCTCCGCAGCTCTAGTTTACCACATCATCTGCAGATAGGATCTTCGCATACAGCGGCTTGTTATGTCATTATAACCTATAGGTCTGATGTATGTTTTAGCTGTCAATAACCAAAGCCTTCTCGTTAGCCTTGTGTGAAAGTTTGAAGATTGGAGAGATGACTCAGGTAGCGACTTCGTTACTTTATTAAGGTTCAAACAAAGAGGTCCGTTGGCAATAGCCTCTTGTAGCTTCTAATAGCCACAATAATACTTAATTAACGAATTAATCAATAAATTTCAAGATTGTACTATGTGCAAAAAAACCCTTTTAAAAAACTTGTTATATTTCACCATTTTACTGAATTTCTAAAAATATTTAACACATAAAAAATATAATCCAACTTTAAGATAAATAAAGTAAACTATAAATATTTTTTACATCGGAATAACAAAAAAAAAAAAAAATTGTTTATTAATTCAGACTATCTAATTATAAAATGATTTCCTGAAATAAAGTTTAAAAATTAAAATAAAAGGCAATTAAAAAATATCTATGTTCAGCCCACTGAATATGTTGCAACATATTAAAATAATTGTCTAGAAGCACATTTTTTTCCACTTCACGAATATTTCTTAAAAGGTTAAGAAAATTATAAACTCATCATTCTCTAATTCTATTAAGGAGATTTTTAATAATGGCAAACTAAACTGAAAGTGCTTAATCATTCTGTCAAAATTTTAAAATAAAAAAATAAAGTTATTTTCATACGACAAATTTGTACAACTTAGAATAATTTATTCCACAAAGGAAAATGAGAAACTTATAATCAAATAATTTATTTTGCTTAAATACTGTAAAAAATGATATAAAATAATTCCCTTTTCAATAAAAGTAGGATGCAAAATGTTTTTTTCTTATTATCGTTCAATTAATTTATATTGTATTCTATCTAGGAGACATAACTGAATTCTGTTAATATTTTAATGAAATTTCTTCAAAACGTAATACATATTTTTCAACATCAGTAATTTAAAAATTTGATTTATTTTTGAATTTTTTAAAAAAAAGTTAAATAATATACTTCAATAAAGAATTAGCTTATTGGAAAATGGTATTCTAAAATAAATATGCAATTGGACTTAGATCCTCTAATCTAAACTTAATTTTTCATTGTTATTAAAAGTATTTTTCTTTTGTACAATCGTGATTTTCATTGTTTTGTCTAAAAAGCAGAAACAATTTGCAGCTGAAAGTGAAACAAGAGAAAAAGATGTGTTTTTAAGGGGAAGTTTTGAAAAGAAAATTAAAAGCATTTCTTCCGGACAATTAGCCCACAGAATACAAGCGAAGAATAATTAGAATATATTGATATGGAAGTTAATTTAAAAAGACAATTCGTATGAACTTAGAAACACGTTTTGTTTTATTCATTGAATTCGCGGAAAACTATAATTATTTTTCCATTAGTCGCATTTTCACCGCATGGTGCAATAAGTAATGAATTTCTTCATTACTTCTTGTTTAAAATATACTACTTATACTTTTATAAAACTAAAAATATGATAAAGCTTTCTTCGGGTATGAGGAGGCTAATTATTTTAATGATAAATTCATTTCAAAATATAAAAATATATACTGTTTTTTATCATTTTCTAACACTTGAAAACTTATCTAGGTTTTTGTTTTAATAAGTAATTTCTATTTTTTTTTATTCTAAGGTACAAAAATATATGTTAAAATCGCAGTAATATGCTATCTTATTGTCGTAACAGCACACTGTCAGTTATTTTCTTAATTACAAATTAATACAAAGTTTATGTAACTTAACTTCAGAAACAGTGCAAGATATTATTACTAAAACTACGTATTTTCATATTTGGGTTTTTTTTTTCTTACATCAAATACATTTTCTAGACCAAGTAAATCTGAAAGATTCTTAAATAAAATTGAGGTTATGGGGGGGGGGGTGCTTAACGTGACCATTTATTTTTTGACTGAAAACGGGACATTGGTTTATAAAAGTCAATTGACAAGTACACAATGAAAAAAACACTTTTTTAAAGTTATTTATTCAGAAAAAGTTAGATTAAAAGTTACGAATTAAAAAATATACCCGAAATGATTAGTTATATTTATATTTATCAGAGGAACAAATTTGCTTTTGTATAGCTGGTGAAGATTTTAATTAAGAATGAACTCTTGGCACGTTTTTTTAATATTCACCTTAATTATCAATATCGCTTTTAGAACTGAAATTTGTAACTGGGTTTTCTCAGATGTCCACAATTTGTTCATCATAGAAAATACTCTTTCTACTGGAGCATTTGTAGCAGGCAAACATAAAATATATTCAATTAAAATAGAAAAGTTTTCATGCTGTAGATTGTTGGCGTGAAAGTGTTTGAATACTTCCACCCAACGAGTTTCCGTGGAAATATTTAGATTATTCTATTCGGTTACTTTTTGCGATGTAATGGAGTTAGAAATAAATGAAAATTCGTCAAAAACTTCTGTATCTTTATTACAGACAATATATTCCTTTTCAATTAATACATTTAGAGATTTTTGAACGTCTTCCTATGTGGGGACCTTTTTTTTTGAATATATATATATATATATATTCACGACTTTTTTTATAAAATTCTGTAGCCTTCTTTTTCACAAACTCTTCATCTATATCAGTACCATTATCTTTCGATTTCACCATTAATTGACGGTCCATAAAAGGAAGAAACTGATTGGTCTGTTTCTGAGTCAAATTGTCTTTTAGTTGATTGATTTCTTTTGCAGCTTGAATTGAAGATACAGTCTGACCTTCAAGTTTCTCAATACAGCTTGATGAAAACTTGCTGACTGAGAGTGTAAAAAATAAAGACACAATTTGATTGCGGGATCTACAAAACAGTCATATTTCAATAATCACAAAGTAGTTTTTTAATGGTTGATACATTTTTAAAACCCTTTCCAAGGCAGGCTTAAGAGCAAGACATCTGGCCTTGCTATAGCCGAGCATTTGTTGATATTCCGTTTCAGTTTCGACGCAAAACTCCTTTAGAGCTTCAACTCGAATCGTGTAAATATAAAAAATTAATATATCTTTACAGTAATGCTTTCGTAATCTAAGGGTAGGCCGTCTGCAGCAGATTGTATTGCATTGTGAATAACATGGGCTCCACATACAATACCTATTAATGGCGTTTTCAGAGTTTATTGTAATTTCGTTAGCACATTGTTTATTCCTCACCTAGCCACGCCTCCGAAATTGACGTTGGAGTTGTCCCCACAAAATGCCACGACTTAAGCTGTCAAATTATTATCTATCAACACTTGGTTTAAATAATTGACATTGATATCAGAAGTCTCACCTGGTTGGTCTTGGAGATCTAAAATTTTTACTAGCACACCTACGTAAGGTTGAAAATAGCGCACTACAATAGGGTATATTTTCTTGCTACCGTGATTTGAAGCGTCGTTCAGTATCGTAATACAATTGGACTTATCAAGATCATCAATTAATTTTTTTTATCGCTGTAGGCGTCAAAACATTTACCACAATAGCTTCTGATTTCGTACCCGCGCATGTAAATTGGAGTTCGAAACATAATTGAATTAATTTCGATACACAATCATTACACCGAAAACTGTGGTTTTCTTGTGTCATGTGATAAGCCCAGACGTCTTCTGCCACGGAGATATCCAAGTCCTTTGAAGTTGACGCGTCCAATTTATTGAAAAAGTTTAACATCGAAGAACTCAAAGTGGCGGCACGATCGGCATTTTTATGTTTTTCAGACTTTAAATGATGTTCAATATCACCGGCACCACTGTGGGAAACAGTAAACTCTGTACGACACTTTTCGCATCTAACATTTGGGGGAGTATTTATTTGCTTGATAAAAGGATATTTTGCCTGTAAGCTAACATTGAATGAATACTTGCGTTTTGGCATTTTAACTTATGATTCCAAAATAAAAGAAGTTTAAGTTATTTACTACACGAGCATCAAACAGCAACAAAACAACTAGCAAGAAATGGGCGACCTTAATATCTGTCAAACAAATAGCCAAGCGTGAGCAATAACCGACGATGCGAACGCTCGCGTCCGGCCGGCTCGACTACTCAAATTTTCGCTCGATTTCCGAAAACGGGACAATTTTGCGTCCCAGAGTTCATTTCGGGGACACCGGGACTTGTAATTATAAAAAGGGACAGTTCCGTTCAAAACGGGACGTCTGGTCACGTTAGGTATGCTTCGATTGTCCCTCCTCGTCTGCTCTTTGGAAGCATGAATAAAATTTATTTCAGCGATGGATTCCATATTAAGCCCTGATAATCAGTGAAAATATGTTCGAAAATGTCTAAAAAGAAGTGGGATACTCATCTGACTATTGATTAACCCCTACACCCGTCAACCAGAAGTTTATAATATGGGTTGCGCTTTAATTTGATAACTAGTTCCCTTTGGTTGTCCTCCATGATACCCAGTGGCCTAACGTACACTCTCGCAACCACCGCATTACGGTGGGAGGGCAGGGATTCTAGGGGGTCCAAATCCTAACTGACTCCAAGTATGTATTTGAGTTTGGGGCCCAAAACCTGACTATGCAGGGGGCCCTAATGTTCTCGGTTAAGCTACTGGTGATACTCTTATAACTTGGTGACAGTTCGATGCTATTCGTTGCCTTGTAGTGTTGTTCTACCTTTCATGGAATCTTGTTTTACATTACAATAGAATGACTGCATACGTCACACCCTTCTGCTGCTTGTCTTCATTCTTCCCCATCACTTCATTGAAAATGAGAGAATGATCGTTAGACTCTCACCATTAAAATATGTTTGTGTTCTGATGAGCGTGTGTCACCTACTATGTCTAAATGGCTCCGATCTAATTCGTGTGTTGGAGGGTGTTGGTAAAGAACGTGTATGGTACGCAGGACATCTGCCAAATATATAGCTTAGAGCCCAGCCTAATAAAAATTTTCAACAGTTCTGGAGGTGGTCAAACATCGATCATTATCGATTGGTCAAATATTGATCATTATTAGTTTTCTTTCTGCTCCTGATGTTATATTTCTTGAGAGAAATGCTCAATTCCTAAGATACTGTCAACGTTTAGTATTTAATACATGTACGTCTGATCTACCAATTTTCGTCTCAGTTAGTATATTGTTGATTATGTTGTAAAGTATGTATACACAGTCGAATCATATATGATGAACACCGAATTGGCTACATATTCACAGTGTGTGTTGTAGCCAATAACAAGTACGATGGACAAACCTGTCTTTTGGAACATATATGAAAATCAGGGGCGTAACGAAAACCATATCTGCGTATCAACGATACAGGGACCCCAAGCTACTGGGGCCCCATACTGGAATATGTGAAACATTTTGAAACTTTCAAACAAGTTTTATTAATACTATTATTTTCATTCATTTTCCGAGAAGGGACCTAAAGAATTTTGATAGAAGGCCTACTCAGAATTAGCTACTCCAGTGATAAAGATGATAGCAGACAGTGGCGTAGCGAAGAGGATGGATTAGGGACCCCCCCTGCAAAGTCAGGTTTGGGGCCCCAAGCCGGGGCATAAAAAGGAATGCAAAATAATAACATAACATAGGCTTTGGGTTCCTTAGAGTCCTGCCCCCCACTCGCGATGCGGGGGCTTAAGTTACGCCACTAATAACAGAATTATAATCCTATAGCAAAAGTTAGTTTAAAGAGTAAATCACGCGATTTAAGATTTCAAAAAAGTATACTCATTGATTAGTGAACATGAAATGGAATTATTTCTGAAACCACCACTTCCATGAAATATTGCGTGGTACCGTGGTATCTGTTTGCAACAACAAGAAAAATGAACTTGATCTGCCGTCCCAGGTTTCAGAATGTTTGGTATCACAAGCAATGGATATGAATGGAATTTTTCTCCCATAATAGAGCTTTATATTCCAAATGAATGATATTATGAAATAGAAAAAAATATTGCTCGCAAAAATTTCCATAGTTAATTGATAAATTCATCGAAAAAGCTGTAGCATTTAATAAATCTTCAATTCCATTTAAAACACGACGATTATAAATAATATTTCTAAAATGAATCATATTTCCTTGAATAAGCAAATAATTTTGACTTTCCTCCATTATATTTTAAGTTAAATATGATTTTTATTTAAAAAATGGGCTATAGAATATATATCCATAGCAGAAAACAACGAATCTGAATTTCTTTCCCCAAACAAGAAAATGGAACGCAGAATTATCCATCCCAATTCTCAGCATCTTTTCAGCTGCTAACAAAAAAAAAATTTAGAACAATCTTCAAAGTAATTACACAACTTTTACGAGATCTTCGTCATGCAAGGGAAAATTAAAGATGTAAAGAGCTCTTACCCAGATGTCGTCCTTCTCTTTCTAAATTGTCTTCCTCGTTGCCACATCCATAAATAGAAACTTTTATCGAAAGACACATCTTGCTTTATTCCAAAAGTCACAGATCACACACAGGAAAGCAATTTTGTTAATACACACTGTTTCCGAGCACCGTTTTGCTTTTGTTACGTGAGGTGTTTGCATTATCAGAGCTGTGAAAAGTTAGAACAATACGTTACACGGCTTCTAGCAATATATACATACATATTACACCGGCGCAGCTGTTGCCAACGCTGCAAAACAATTCCCAAGAGAAAAGTTTTCGGACAAAGACCAGGATTCGTTCTAAATTCTCTGTTTTTGATTCTAAGAAAATTTAGATGCGGTGTTGTTTTCAAGTATTGTCTGCCCTGTTTTTTCCCCCCAAGTGCTTACGTTTAGAGGTATGTTCATGTTATGCCTTATAACTCTAAAAGAATTATATTTTTTACCCAGATGTGTTTGTAATGTTTATACTTCTGAATGATTTAATTTGAAGCTATTTCGTAAGAATGATGAATGCAAAGAAGAACGTTTAAAGTATTATTTCATTAAAATTACTAATACTAAAGAAGTAACAGTTACTTGAAAAGATTTTTATAGAAATTTATACAGTACAAATGTTCGATATAAGAATTAGTCAAGATCAAATTTGAGGTATTTTATCAGCAACTGAAGCATTTATTGTCTTTTTCACAATCAAAATGCTTTCGTTTCCTCTAATCATATGTAAGGAATGAAAAGTCTTAATAGTAAATTATATTAATGTAAGATAAATTCAAAAACTCTTAGACTTAAACAATTGATTTCAGTCTAAATGGTAAAGTGAGTGAGTGGGTGTGTTTCATCTTACAGTCGACAGATGGCACACTGCGCATCCCAATGTATAATATTCTTTTTAAAAAATTTATTTGTGCGTGTTCAAACTCTTTCATGTGTGACCGTCTTTTGCTATCGAGATTCAATTTCCCTTCAGACAAGCTCAGTTATCAAGCAACTAGTAACTAATTTCAGGTGAAGCGAGAGATAGCCTTCCACTAAAGTTTAATCAACAAAAAGACATGCAAGAAAATTTAGAACACTTCCTAATTCCACCAGAATGTTAATTAGCATCGCAATATCAAGAAACACCAAAACTATTGCCGATGAACCTCTCAAATTTGATCCTCGGCCAAATGACGAGAAGACACCTGAGATGGCACACCGCTCTTGGAAATTCCACACCAACAAAAGGACTTTGAGCCTCGACAGATTAAACACGTGTCAACTCCTAAACACAGCGGGTATTCAAAGGCACCTGGTCTCAACTCATAATGCTCTGTGACCACGAGCCCGTGATCATGACCTCTAGGCTACCACAGCCACTTTAAATGATTAAGAGTTGTAGTATTACAAAGCAATATTTTATATTAAAAATCGAAACAAAAATTATGCTTGTAAGGAATTTGCATTCTTTCTTCCCTGTGACCCGGCTAGATGTGTGGGAGGAACTAAATGATCAGAGGACATGATGAACTTCAATTAATATATTTATCTCTATTTTCAACACAGACACACAAATCACACTCTTATTAAGATAAACTGGATCAATTAGTGGACGAAGGTGTGACAAGATAGTGTGGGGATAATATATACGATCATGAAAATCATCCACATGATAACTTATACAAAGCTTGTTTTAATTCAGCAGCGCGCTAATAATTTAACTCGCTATGTTCTACTTGAAATAAGATCACAGTACCTGAACTCTTGCAATCCTTTAATCCTTTAGACATGACCTCAAACACTTCTCCAATAATGGAACTAAGCACTTTCCGAATTTCCCACTTCTCGTGTCGTACACTGTTTAAGTATACGTACTACTGCCGATTGCTAGCTTCTCATCTATTCACTTCACATACAAGCTATCCTTACTTCACTAACCTTCAATTCAAACTTCACTAACTCTCCTAAAACTCGCGAATACAGAATATATATATTAAACTTAATTCGCATAATCACGCTTTCTTTTCCTCGGAGAAAGTTGGTTGAACAAATGATGGCCCAAAAGGAATCCCCAAAGAGTTAGTTGAAGGAACCGTATATATCCGTCACAAGCTTTAATATAACTTCTGATTATGTCTTTAACCAAAGTATTTTTGTCTAACCCGAAAGGATATTCAGGAGTTACTAGTTTTTAAGTACAGGGCATGCCAAAAGTATGTTTTGAAAGATCATAAAAAAGGAAGAAATAATGATAAAGACATGCAGTTTGCAAGAAAGTGATCACAAGAAAGTTGATTTTTTTAGCGGTAAAAACAATTTTAGAGCTAAAAACATCACCGGTAGAGCGCGTTGACAGTTTAAAACATAATGTACAGGATAAAAGTAGGCACAATTAGTTTATTCTTCTAATAACAAGTGTTCAACCTATCTCCAGAACATTGTGCGACACAATTACGGCGGCGGCTATGTGATCTTTCATTGTCGACCAATCACAGTGCTTTCACCGGAGGTAGTCAATAGAAATCGTTTTACTGGATTGGCATAGTAGGGAGGTGCGCCATTCTGCATGACCTTATTACAGATAGCAAACCTATTTGATTTAATGCGGGCAGGATTAAAACTATTTTTGCTGCTGAAAAAAATCTGACTACCTTTTGAGCCTTTTCTTACAGACCGCACTTCTTTAGCATAATTGCTTCCTTTTACATAAATTTTTAAGGTATCCGACTGGTTGCAACACCTTTTTTTTATTAAAATGGATATATGGAGATTTTTTGTTATTTTTAGATTTATTTAGTACATTTTAAGAAAAATATGCTAAAATTAAAAAAAGAAAAAGAAATTATTATTACTAAATTGGGAAAACATAGGTATAAATTTACAAAAAATAGCATAAACGTGGCCCATTCTGTACCAAAGGCCTGAACAAATTTTAAATTTTTTCATTCTAATGTGTTGCTATGTTATTCATTTTTGAAATGACCTTCAGGATAAGAGATATTTTCCTTTTTACAAAAACTAGAGCACTTTATCTCAGTTATTGTATGAAATTGCTTAAAAAATAGAAAAAGAAACGAGCCTTACAGTAGTCGCATACGATGTGTAACATCTGACATGTTATCGTGGTAAATTCACAATAGCAACTTAAATCCTCAAAAAGATGAATCGATTATGATTGGAAATAATTTTCTACGAAAAAAATTATATCTTTAATGAAAATTTTATTTAACTAACACAATGAGTAATGCAATTTGTTATCAAAAATAATTATTCTTGTTCAATTTGGGGAAGAGCGGTAATGATAACCTATGATAATTAAAATATGACACATATACCTGTGATTTCAAAGTATTTAAAACCCGTTGTGTGTGTGTGTGTGTGTGAAAAATAGTGTCAATAACAGTACCACTGTTCGTCTTCATAACATTTCAATTTGTGTTCATTTCGAGCTTGAGTTCCTCCTTCAAAAACGCTATGAGTGGCTCGGCTTCTAGCAAACAGAAGTTAACTTTGAAATCACCACTCAAAATCATGGGAAGCAAGTTATAGTTTATTTTTTAAACAGCAGAACCACTTTCGGTATATGGTAAAAGTAAAAAATGGAGGAAATCTTTAATTTTTTGAACCTTTTGATTCGAAGAAATGTATACGACCACCGAAATCACTGTTTGTCCATTTTCATATAAGCATTTTGCCGCACATATGCTCCCATTATCTTGACTAACAACACTCAGTCCCCTTTCTTGACGATAAGTAATATCCATATGATGAGCCACAACATGTGAGGTGTTCTGTTTGCGATAGATCGCAACACCAGCTGCTCTGTGGCCCGGTCGTTTAAATTGTACGCAGCAATCGAAGTCAGGTATCGAAACACGTTCGTCATTATCTAACCACGTCTCTGCCAACATGAGTAACGTACAATTTTGTGAAATAACGTCGAAATCTGTTCAGTGAACCCTCAGACTTTGACAATTGAGCTTAAGGATTGCAAGTTTATCTTTGGTGAAGTATAATAAGACTTGCTGGTATATGAGAAGTGGATTTAGAGTCAAGCGCAAACAAAATCGAGTTTTTGAATTAAAATCTTTTAAAATGCCAAATTTAACAATATAAAAATGGCTGGCGGCTTGATGGCTACAAGAGTTGGACCTCACGTGGATATATCTTTACAAGATCCAGCTAAAGGACTTAGCTTCTTCTCTGATCCTAAAGCGAGAAAAAAAACAAAGATCCCACGGCCTACACCACAGAGAGCAGAAGGGGGGGGGGCGGAGCCCCTCCCGAATGAAGGAGAAAAAACAGAACTTCACTGTGAGGGTAGCGGAGTCACCACCAAGCGCACTGATTGGTCAAATAGCGCTCGCGTCCCCAACTTCCTGTTACACATTTCCGTCCCTTTTCACGAAATCACTCCTACAAATCTCCAGCAACCGAGAGGAAAGATGTTACACATCAAAAACAGTGATTTTTTAACATAAGGGACTGTAAATTTTGTAATAAAACAGCGGTTAATAAATCTGACGGTTATAACAATTGTACTATTATACAGAAAAAATTTCAGTTAATTATTTTCAATTTTTTTTTAGCAATCGCTGGCCCCGTTTGATCATTTAAAAAAAAACCACATTTCGAGTAAAACGCGTTTTAAAGAATGACATCTTGCTTAAAGTAATGGCATCTGCTTTTACTAAAACACTTGTATTTTTTGTTCTAGTGAACGGAAAATGATAAACGTGATATTTTTATAAAGCTAATATAAGATGGTCTATATAATAAAATTATAAAAAAATTTTGTCAATTTTTGGCAAAATTTACAATTTTGGGGAAGTCGGATACCTTAACGTTTGAACGAACTTTTACAGCATCCGGTATTATAAGCTTGCATAATATTCATTACTGCTCTAGATTTATTATTATTTTACTTTTGAATAATAAATAAAACAGAAACTTTTTATACTTGACCAGAAAAAGTATCACTTGTTTAATCCAGCTTTTCTCAACGTGGGGCCTTTACCTAACATGGGGGCAATTTCATTCTTAAGAGGGGCAATACAAAAAAGCACTCCTTTAGAGAGTAAATGATTTATTTATTAGTAATATAGCCAATTATAAACACAGTTTTGAAAGGTTTTACTGGCTCCAAAAATCTGAAGTAATTGATGCAGCTATAAATGTTATGTCAATCTTCTAAAAATTTTGTCAGCTGATTTTAACGAAAGATTTTTCTGATTTACAAAAAATTGATTTTCCAACTTGGATGACGCAGCCAACGTTATAGTAGATCTTTCAGATATTTCAGATTTACAGCATCAAGAAGATTTCAAATAAATGCAAAACGATGTGTCAAATGAACATTATTTAATATAAAAGGAGTGATGACATGGCTCTGTGAAGAAACCGAAATCAAATATCCAAATGCAACCAAATGTGGAAGAGAGCTACTGTTACCCCATTTCCATCTTCATATTTAACTGAATGTGGATTTAATGCTAAGAAAAAGGGTGAATATAACAAAACGAGGAGACTTGAGACTAAAGCTATAATTAAATTGGAACGCGACATAAAATTTCTTTGCAAAACAAACATAAATCGCAAGGATACCACTAATTTTTTTGTTTTTAAGTTTTCCATTATAAGTTGACTTACTGTAAAAATTTACATTTATCATTTAAGTTATATCTATATATATAAAGGAGAAAAGCGACTCAAACTGACTGACTGACTGACTAATCACGATATCTCCGGAACTATTCAACCTACAGATTTGAAATTTGGTAGACATGTTCCTTTTATGGAGTAGAGATCAGCTAAGAACGGATTTTTTGCGAAATTCGAATCGTAAGGGGCGTTGCGGGGGGTTAAGGGGCGTTATAAATAATTGTTTCCATTTTTAAACTACTCGACGTACAATCTTGAAATTAGGTAAACAGATTCCTTTTATAGAGTAGAGATCCCCTACAAATTGAGTTCGGTGAAAATTGACCCCCAAGTGACATTGCGGGGGCTTAGGGGCGTTATAGATAATTATTTGCATTTTTAAACTATTAGACGCACAGTCTTTAAATTTGATAAATAGATTCCTTTCATTGAGTAGAGATCAGATACAAGATGGTTTTGGGGAAAATAACCCCAAGTGGCGTTGCGGGGGGGGGGAGTTAAGGGGAGTAATAGATAAATATTTTCGTTTTTATACTACTTGACCAACCTGCTTGAAAATTGGTAGACATGTTTCTTTCATGGAGTAAATATCCACTACAAAATGGTTTTTGGGTAAAATGACCCACAAGGGGTGTTGCGGGGGTTAAGGGGAAATATAAATAATTATTCCGATTTTTAAACTATTAGTTGCACAGTTTTGAAATTTGGTAAGCAGATTCCTCTCATAGAATAGAGATACGCCACAAAATGCGTTTCGTGAAAATAGACCCCCAAGTGGCGTTGAGGGGGCGTATATTTTTCAAACTTTTTTCCTTGGAAATCATGTTGATGCGTACATTTTTCAAGCTGCATTTACTCTAGAAAAATCCATTGACAAAGTTAGATTGAATGCCATAAAACAAAACAAGATAACAGATTTTTTTCGTCAAAAAAATTTATTATGTACAGTATATGTTCTTTTAATAGTTGTTTTTAATATATAAATGTATTCTTTTAATACAGGACTCTTAACTTCTGCGTAATATTTATACTATATAATATATGTACTTTTTAGAAATACTTTTAAATAACTTTATACATTTGTGCAATTGTTGCTTTATTACAAAGTATCAAATTTAAATGTGTTAGAAAAATTTCTCTTTGAGTATTTATGGATTTTTTCTTCCTACTCTCTTGATAATTCGAACTCTTGATAATTTGAAGTTTTTTCATTGGTCCCTTCAACGTCGAATTATCGAGAGTCGACTGTATATATGTGTATTTATATATGGGAGACATAAGCATTTTAAAAAGGCTTATGTGGGCAGAGTAAAAAAAGAGGTTGAGAAACACTGGTTTAATCGAAGCTGTAGCAAAAAGCGTATAAAATGTGTAAAAGAAAACGAAATAAAAATGTTTGTGCGGATTAACTTAATTTAAAGGAATGAAACAAAGTGATAGAAAAAGGCAGTGTTTATCATGACTCAAAAGAAAATATAAGAATAAAAGTATATTAAAATGCACGTAAAAGTTTCTTTGGATTATAAATCTCATGAGTTAAAAAACAACTTTTTTGCTTGAAATTTCCCAAGGCAGATAATTTCTTTTTTATTATCACCTGTCTATGTCACGCAAAATAAAGACTATTTGTTTTGTCTATTAAACACACACGCCTCTTCCAATTACAAGTTCTTTTGTGCTATTTTTACAACAGACGATAGAATTTAGAAGGGAGTAATAAAAATCACAATTGGGAACTTCTTAAAACGGATAAAATGAAAATGAAAGAAAAGATTATATTCTGAAAAAAAAAATCCAACTTTGGTTTTTCCGATTGGGAATAACACCTATCTCGAGAGATTCAAACAAAAAAGATTTAGCTTTTTCTTTCTTTTTTTTTGTCAAAACTAGATCTTGTTGATTTAGTATTCCAGCCTATTACGGAAATCCCAAGAGATAAAGTCAGAAGAAGAAGATTTAGTGTCAAAAATTCTGAGTAAATTCAAATAATAGTAATAAAAAATAGGATTGCCTGTGTCATCTCAAATGCTTTATTTCCCGCAAATTCAATTCCGTGTAGTTTTTCCTTCTTTTTTCTTATTTCTCTCTTCAAAAATGAGATGTAAGAACACAGTGTGCTAAGAAAGAAATGATCGAAGCGGAAAAAGATATATATAAATCAGATTTATTTTGTTAGCGAGATTAACATTTGTGGTTCTAAAATAGGTTTTGCCAGATTTGGAAAAGAAATATCTGTTTATGTTTAATAACAAGATTCGGTACAAAGTCCAAAAAATAAACTCAGTTTGCTCCCTCAGACTACCTAATCTCTGAAAGATTTTATTGTTGAGCTTATTTAAGTAATACCTTTTTTATAGTGGAAGATTCACGAGTTTAAAATATTTTCTTGAAATATAATTTTATTGTAGTATTTTATATTAGCATCCAACTAATTGATATTGTGAAATGAATTAAATAGCATTTGCTTCACAATATTTTATTTTATATACAACAAAGATTTAGTAAAATAAATTTCAAATACTTTTGATAGAAATGCAGGTTTGTATACGTTTGAGTCTCATATTAAATCTAAAACAATTTAAGCAAAATAATAGTCAAAAACCTAAAAATGTATACTTCAAAGAAATTTGCATTTTTAGACACTTTGTAATAAGTTTATTGTATGAATAATCAGTTCGTGATGCATTTAATATAGACCTTGTGGTGGGTTCTCACTCATTTTCAACTAACCTCTAGTAAAATCTGTTTTATTGATTATTTGATAGGAAAACCTGTCCTTGTAAAGGAACTATGATATGAAAATTAAATTGCTATTTAAAGAGATTTGAGGTAAAAAAAAATCATTTAATGTGCTTGCGATTATAAAAGGTGTGATAGCGAATTGGAGATTTTTCGTTTATTTGATTAGATTTTGAATGTTAGTTTGAAGCTCGCATGTCAGTTGGTGTCCGGAGTTATTCTGGAGTTTGAAAAAGCGTATTCGTACCTCAAAGCCATTGTTTGAGAACTAGAATTCGAGGTTTTTGCTTCTATGTTGGTTATATTAAATATTGTGATTAAATTAAATAAATATTGTTGAATTTTACAATGTCTCTTGATTTCCCCCCACACACACATACATCAGCACTCTGGCTCGTTTCAACCTATAAAAATTTTTGGCAAGATAAAGCGGTTATAATTTGAGATTTAAAATGCAGATTATTTGTTTTATAAGATTTCCCTACGCATGTTTAACCTGCAAAATTCCATTATTATTAGAGTATATGAACACCAATATGAGTTATCAACAAATTAATTGAAGCAAATCTCTCCAAGTAGCTAAACAAAAATTTTATACTAATGACTGATGCAATTTAACCAGAAAGTTCTATATCATGGCATGTACTTTTCTGTCTTGTTAATATACACAATTCGTAGCGAAAATACTACTATCTTGCTTGATAATTTTAATCTATAACAACATAGGTTCTGAATCCTTTCAAACACGATCAAACAATAATATTTTAAATTCAATAATAATAAGCCGTTGTCAGAAACATTTTTCTCTAAAATATTAGCAGTATTTTAATCCTAAACAAAGTTTTTTTAAAAAAATGTTTAAGAATCTCTGTGTGTATTTGTATTTACTTTAACTAGATCTTTACTGAATTTCTATACTTTACATTGCCCCCTTAAAGATTATTTCTTTGAAATATGTAAAAATGTCAGGATATGCATGATTTTTTCAACGTTTGCCGTCTCCTCTTGATTTTAATTATGGTCAGCAGGCTTCATCTAATTTTCTTCCTTCTATTGCAAAATATGTGTCATCTCATTTGAAAAATTGCATATAAAATACTCAATATTACATCTAGAGAAAAGCATGTATACACTGCATATATGTTTTCTATTTCCATCTAAATAAAAATATATAAGCCTTCAAGAGTATAATGCCAGGAAGATATTAGATCTAAAATTTCCATTTATATCGAGAATGGAAAAACGTTACTCATTCTTATTTCCAGATACAGTGATGCGATTGTATTGAAACATTTACATATTTCATTTCTGAGCTACGATTGTAAAATTTCTATTGTATACTGTTATCTTCAGTGACGTACACTACTAAAAAAAAATAGGGGATCAAGCAAAGAAGTGAAGACTATGTGCAAGACAGACATGCGTGGGCATGAAATAAAAGGAACATTTGTATCAAAATGTAGTATTTACAAAAGAAACATAACATATGGGGGAGCTTTATTTCTCTGAAATCAGGGAATTAACATGGGAAGAGGATTCAAGACAACAATGTGGTTACACGTAAATGACTAGCAGTTATTTTTTTAGTTGAACGTAGGATGTTGAATATGGTTTGTATGGTCCGTCGAGTCTCTAAGACTGCTGCATACTTGCTTTCCATGTATGCTATGAGGTTATCGATAAATCTTTGGTAATACTGCTCTACTATACCAAAAAAGCAGTTTCAAAATCTCAAACAGTAATTGGAGGTATTGGTCTCGCTGGAATGTACC
This sequence comes from Trichonephila clavata, assembly GCA_019973975.1. Taxonomy (NCBI): domain Eukaryota; kingdom Metazoa; phylum Arthropoda; class Arachnida; order Araneae; family Nephilidae; genus Trichonephila; species Trichonephila clavata. Next base: position 138,580 of record BMAO01031071.1, on the reverse strand, counting down.
CCAAACATGGTCGATCAGATTTAGTTCAGCAGGCATACGGGCAATTCCATACGCTGTATTCAGTCTCAAACATTTTATTATTTATTTATTAAATGCCTGGTCATTGACCATCAGGTCATTGGGCAACGAGCTCTCCAACATTTTTCACAATACAGTCCAAACTCTTAAGTGCAAAGCACACTTCTAGATGAGCAGCGTTCATGACTTGTCCAGAAGCACACGAAATACAAAAAGGTGAGTCAATCAGATTAAAAGGAAACAAATGAGTACAAAAGCAGTCATGTCCAGTCAATGTTCTAAATTCAGCTCCAACAGCGGCGCGAGGAAAGTCCGAGACACAGTTAGGTTTTATTAGCACCTTCCATGACTTATTTTTGGCAGCACTGGCAGCAGCATCTCGAAAGCGTTTCTTATAGATCCTATAAATTTCAAGTTTTGCTGAGTGAAGAGGCAGGTCTCTACTAGATCTTTGGAGAATATACGTGCCTCTTTTTGCTAGAAGGTCCACCATTTCATTTCCATAAAGGCCACAATGTGAAAGAGAGTGGCAGTGCATGTAGCAGATTTAGCGTTACCCCAGGGCGCACCACGAGGGGGCCAGACATGCTACACCCCTTCAGTCTCAAGCATGCTCTCTGTAAAGGAAAAAATAGATTTCTTTCAATATTATATATTAAAAGAAAGGAATTTCCAATGGCTGCAGCGTAAGGTATGGTATGAGGTATCAGTATCTTATTTAAATACCTTTGGGCCGTCAAGTTGTCACTCCAAATATTATCCAAGTCCATACGACTATCTATACTGATTAAATCTTCCTTGTCTGTAGTTTGATCTTTGACTGACGATTGTGAGATTATTTTAAATGTCCCTCTCATTTTATATTAGAAATACATCGAAAGTCACCCTGCAGATCGAAGCAGCGGAATATAGAAAACAGCTCCATATTTCTACTACTTGGCATACAATATCAATGTTCGCAGCCCACATTCTTCAAACTGAACGGTACCAACTGCGTCACACCATTGAGGTAACAGAGTACAAACTATTAAGTTACGTGCATATAGCCTTGATGAAGCTTGTGGAGTTATTTTGGCACAATCCAATTCTTTTGTTAAAAACTACTGTCTTTGAAGCTGAATAATATTGTCTGTTCAGTACCGAAGTGAATGCAAAGAGTGTGTAGAAAGTGCAGATGAAATTCATAATATTCCAGTAAATTCTGGTGTTTATGTCGCTAGAAATAGAACAGAATGGATACCCACCGCATAATAGTAATGTTCCTGGCAGATTTGACACTCGAAATGTTTTGTAACAAAGCAGTGGTCTAACAAGCTTGGCAAAACATAATGTCAACGTCAGTTTTTTATGCTATAAAGGTTCATAATATATGATAATTATATGACATAATATTAAGTCTTAAAAGTAAACCCTATTGAACAGTAGTCTTGCAGTTATTTAGTTTATCGCAAGACTTTATATTTTTTATATCGCGGTGTCGAAACGACACCGGTGGATGTTTATGGGTAATCGAAACCGTGAACTTTCTAGTGTTAATGTCACTAATATTTGAATTCCTTTTTCGATAAAAATAAATCTGACCATCAGTTGACTACCATAACTACTTAACCACCGTAGCCACTATTTTTCAAATGATATTCTTTTTATGTACTTGAAAACACTGTATACTTTACTGTTCGGTTCGTCTATTTTTGACAACTGAATGATTGCAGGTATTTTTAATTATCTATTAATGCGTTTCAAAGGAATTGCAATAATTTCTCCTGACTTAAATTACTTCAATGTTAAAAGATATCACTGATACAATTTTTATGCATTTTCAATTTTTTATTAATTTTTTTCCTATAAAGTTGGTAAAAAACGATTAAAAAAGCACCCTTTAGCAATATATTACGAAATACCTCTCAACAGAATATTAAATTTCTCAGATGTAGGTACAGAAACTGCGGTCGTATATTAAAGGAAAAAAACCTTTTTTTTCGGCATCCACCCTGACTTATTGGTTTATAAAAAATTTAAGTAACGATGACAATGATTATTATACTGTGACAAATTATACTACAAAAAGAAATCCCATTTTAATAAAGGTTTCAGAAAGATATTAAGTTTAATTGTTTACGCATAAGTGAGATTTTTCCTTTACAATCCTCGCTCTTTTTTTTTTTTCGCTTTTGCAAAAAAATGCGATAAAAAATAGAAAATATATGAATAACAGAAAGAACTCTTAGTAATTGTCGTCGATTTTTTTTTTTTTTTTTTTTGCTAGGTATTGTTCGTTTGTCTTTTTTTGTATTTCCTCTGCTACTCGATATTTACTTTTGGCATTTTCTCTTTCTTTGAACTGTCATTTGTTATTTTTCGTAAGTAGATTTTTCTACAAATGGGATTTTGGATAGAGAAATGGTAGCAGAAAAAAAAATTTGTTCGAATGTACCGTCTTCTTTAAGGATAAAGAATACTAAGCAAATAGTGAAAGAAAATGATGAAACAAATTGTTCTAGGAAGAAAATTTGAGATTATTTCTTTCTTCTGAAGTTTTCATTTTCCTCGCGATATATATATATGTGTGTGTGTGTGCGTTGTGTGTATAATTTATGCTTCTGAGAAGTATTCAGTGTTCAAATCTTATTCAGATTTCATGTTTTATTGTATTAGCTTGAGTTTTGTTTGTGTTAAAGTGTTGTGCAATGTTGTTGTCACCTTTATACAAAGGAGATGTAAGAATAAATACATTTGTGAAGTTGAATTGTTAGTTGTGAATAACAAAGTAATATTTGCTAACATTGTTACAAAACTGAAGGAAGAGAAGGAGGGATTGTGTTTGTGTGTGTTTGTGCATTAATATATTCGGCGTACTTTTTTCCTAAAGTATGAACTTACTATAAATCTATATAAATAAAGGAGAAGAGCAATTCACTCATTCTTCACGTTATCTCCTGAACTATTAGATCTACAGATATGAAATTTGGCAGGCATGTTACTTTTGTTGAGTAGAGATTCGTTAAGTGCAGATTTTTTACGAAAATCGCTCTCCTAAGAAGGAGGAGGTTGCGTGGTGTTTCGACAAAAATTCCTGTTCTTAAGTATAAGATCTAGAAACTTGAAATTTCGCAAATATGTTTGTTTTGTTCAGTAGAGATCCGATAAAGGGTTTTGCGAAAATTTACTCCAAAGGCGGGGGGATTGACGAGGGTGAAGAAGACGTTTTTGATTTAAAAAGATCCCTTTTTTGAAATATTACACATACAAACATAAAATTAGACAAACATCTTCCTTCTGTTGAACAGAGATACACTAAGAACAGGTTTTTTATCCACTTCGTTGGGAGGTTGCAAGTGTGTGTGTGGGGGGGGGGGGGTATCGATAAAAAATTCCGTTTTTTTAAATGATTGGACTCACAGACTTGAGATTTGGCAAGCATGTTTCTTCTGTTGTTTGTGGATCCACTAAAAACAGGATTAGGCAGTGAACTTCGAAATGACTCAAAGAGCAAGAAAAAAATATACCTGTTTTATAAATTTCAAATCCAGTTCTTTTTTGGTCGAGAAACGGAATCTATAGGAATATAGTAAAAGAACTTAATGATAGGACTACTCAGATAAAAATAACTTAACTAGAATATAAAGTTACAAATACAAAATACACAGTGACGCGGGGGGAGTAATTACTAGTGCATTGCATAAAGAAATTCGTAACCAGCGACGTTCAAAGTTCGAACCATAATTCCATCAAACACCCAGGGATTGAAAGAAATAAGAGACGGAAGTTGGGGTTTGTTTAAATTTCTGCAAAGTCTTTGTGTAGAAGTGGAATTAAACAAAGTAAAATTCTGCTTCACACTAAGTATTGTGTGATTTTTCCGAAATTCACACACCACTTACTATTTCTTGAACAAACATTTTGTAAATGCGGTTTTAAAACTCTGTCTTATATTTATCTACAGTACTTTTTTAAAAAGAGAAAAAAACAGTCTTTTTAAAAAGATATTTATTTCAAAATGTAACTGGATTTTTTTGATAAAAGCAAAAACAGTTTTTTTTTTAAAGTTATAAAGTTATCGCAATTTAAAACGAAAATTCAAACTACATGCTGCACATATAACTATTGATCCCAACTTATTATTTTAAAATAAGTGCCAGTTATTTTCTCAAAAAGAAAATAACGTACTTCAGAGTAACGCACACAGACGCACTTGTATTGATCGTACAAATCCTTTTGTATCATGAGAACTGAATGGAAAATTCTTAAGAGTATATAATGGTTTCATGCACTTTAAGATGCACATTTTTGAAATTTCCCCGAAGCTATCTGAGACGTCCTTTTGTATAGTTACTTAATACAATACTGCTATAAAACTGCTTTAAAAACCCTATTTTGTTCATTTTATCACTGGAAAAACTATAACTGGCGACTAGTTAGCGCAGATAAAATGTGAAGCTTTAAATAACGGATACGCAACTTATCATTCAATCTTCCCTGTTCCTTTTGCTGAACTCATATTTCCTTCCTTTTTCCCATTATAAGGAATCGCCTTTTAAATTATTTGTGTTTTTTTTCTTTGTAAACTGTACAGCTATTCCTTTTTTTGCCACGCACTTATGATCTATATCAATACACAGTGGCGTAACGGAGATTAGCCCCCCCCCCCTGCAATCTCAGGTTATGGGATCCAAGCCCAAATACGTACTTAGCGTCAGTCAAACTTTGGGCCCCCTAGAGTCCCTGCCCCCGCAGTGTGGAGTTCTGGGGGTGTACTTTATGCCACTGTCAATACAGGACAGTGGCGTAACGGAGAACATTTGGTCCCCCTTGCAAAGTAAGGTTTTGGGCCCGAAGCTGGATTTTTCAAATGATAGGTACTTGGTGACAGTCAGGCTTTGTGGCCCCCTAGAACCCTGGCCCCCCTGCAATGCGGGGGTGGCGAGAATGTGCGTTACGCAATTGATACAGGGGTATTTATACTTCTCTCCCTGGATTCAACACGCTACAGTAAATGAACTAAGATTGAAGGTAATAAGAAAGCCGATTTCTTAGCCAGGACTGCTGCTGACGAGTGGGTAAGCCTTACTGGGTCTCTTACATTCAGTCAATTATCCTTCCTTAAGACGATTGAATCATTTTGGAAGAGCTCCTCCTATTCACCCTACGTATATCGGAAGAAATCCAGGTGGTTCGTTTAAGCTTATGCCTTGGAAACACCAGGCTGCACTCTCGCTCTTTGTGAGCGTCCATATAAAATCTCTCTCTTTTCGTCAGGGTCAGGAGATATTTCAGGATTGCCACTGGTGTTATTCCGACCTGGTCTCCCCTGCCCAAATCTTGACTTGTTCGGGTTTTAAAAAGGACGAGGTCCTTCTGGTTCCTTTTCTGTTTTTAGAATTCCTAGATTATTTTGGGTTCATGGAGATTGTCTAGCATTGCTGGACAATATGGTATTAGAAACAACAACAATAAAAGAACTAAGATGAATACAGCAACAAAAAAAAATCATTTGAAAGAATACAGAAATAAATCAAATAAGTTTTACTTACTTGCATTACAAGTGATTCAAGTCCGTAACTTGGTCACGTGGCATTCATCAATGCGATAATCCACTTCTATTAAGTTCTATTCAATTTTGTTTTGTTCTATGCAGTTCTGTTCAATTCTATTCTGTTCTATTCAGTTCTGTTCTGTTCTATTGTAGTTCTATTAAGTTCTATTCAACTCTATTAAGTTCTATTCTGTTATGTTCTATTGTAGTTCTATTCAATTCTATTCTGTTCTATTCAGTTTTGTTCTGTTTTATTGTAGTTCTAATCAGCTCTATTGAATTATATTCTATTCTGCCACAATCTATTCAACAACGTACTATCAACGTTATTGGCTGCAAATAATATCCTTTCATGCGATTCTGATACATCACGTGACATAGAGAGCGCGAAAACTTTGTCTTATGTAAAAGATCAAATTTTCAGATAACACGAAAAGGATAGCACGTGCTGTCAAAACGTTTATAGTACCATGTTGAAGTGAGTGTGGCAGGAACTGGACTGTTGCATTGATGTATGCTGTCTAACCTAGATTTCACAGATAGAACATATGTATAAGTATGTAAATAAAACTTTATCTGTTTCTGTATTCTCTCAAATGTACTTTTTTGCTGTATTAGTCTGCTGTAGTGCTTTGAAATCCTGTAGGGAATTATGAATAACCTAGCAATATTTTTATCAAACTAAGGCATCGATTCTATGGAATTTCGTCTCTAATATCAAATTATTTTTAGCGTAGGAAACTAATTTTTTTCCTGTTTTATAACAAACTTAACTTATGAGCATTTATAGTGTACATCTAATAAATTATTTGCATGATTTTAGAAGATGAAGAATGTTCTAAGTATATTTGGGAATTCATGTAATAATTCTTAAAGAAAAAGGCTTATTTCTTTCTTCCATATTCCAACTTCTACGTATAAACTAGAAACTATTTCTTTCACGCAAAACACCCTAATAACAGATTAGAAATTTATATTCTTTTTTATATACATATTTTTCATTCCAAGAAATGAAGTGGCAACAGCCTATATGACAGGGAACACACACAAAGAATCCATTATCTTCAACCACATTGTGACACACTGTATCAGTCAGTCTCATTGTTCTACGTTGAATGTTCTTGTGCATTCGAATACCATTATGTTATGCAAATATCCACGAAAATGTTGCCCCATTTGAGGACCAATGTACCTCTAGATGGAAAATAACTGACATCCGTATTTCCTCTCTCCTCGCGGATGGTTGATAACTTCGACGTTTGAGATAGTTTTAGCGAGATTTGTCTGATATGGGGAATGTAAATAAATAAATAATATATACAATAAATTTATAGGATTACATGAATTTGGCAGCGATGAGTTTTTTCAAACTATGATGGTTTTGTTGAAGAAAAATTAGTGCTTTTGTTAATATAAGTCATGTTTATTATAGGTTGTATTCTCCAATGAAAAAATGCAATACTCGCCGGGTAAAGAAGCAGATGCACTTTAAATATGTGTATTAAGTCTCCAAGTCTTCCCATTAGTGTGGTTTGAAAATTTGGAGTGCATTAAAGTCTCTTATTCTATCCTGATATAGTTCATTGGCAACATTTTTTGTTCTTTCAAATGAGGCTACGGATTAGAAATTACCATTGTAGACTAAGAACATTCCCTGAGAGCTGGTATCACTTTTTGGTGTGGCACCATATTGCCTCAATGTAATTTTGACGTCCAGTTTCCTCCCCAGAGGGAGACACCTGAGCTTTGATGATCCGAATTTGTACAAAGAATTTACTTTTTCCGAGAGCATCCGAGTCAAACAGACATTCTAAGGATCTTTAACATGTCGCATAATCATACGACATGGACTCTGCCGACTTTTTGCATTATAAAAATCCACCGACATCGGCCAGTGTCGAATCTGCAGCCTACAAATTTGGGCGTACGAGGCCAGCGCCAAACCAACTGCACCCTCCAACTAGCTTAAAAGGAACCTAAAATCTAAAGTGTGTAAGAGTTAATTTTTTCCAATATAAATTTCTCCTAAATTGCAAGTAAAAAAAAAGCAATTTCTTCGGAAAATTTTTTTTTTTTGTGAAATCTCTTGTGAACATGATCTTGAAATTAGAGCATAGTTCACTTATTTGGCTCACAAAACACTTAACAATTATTCTTCCTTTGTTAGTAATTATGACAATAATGCATGTGTATGCGTTTTTTTAAAGAATTGTGTACTGTGAATGTGATGGGAAGAAAAGGAAAGAAATCTTAAATATCATTTTCTTTTGAACGTGACTGAAAAGTTTCATGACTTAGCACTAAGAACCATAATGCAAACTTTACACAACGACACAAATTTTTATCCAAAATCAACCAATACTTTTTTGAAAAAATTCAATTGTGTGTGTGATTTTGTAATAATAGGTGTGAGGAACTTACAAAGTAATAATTATGTGTTCTATAATTCTATGATTTTAAAATCTTTAAAGCCGTACAAAATTATTTTAAAACACAAAACATTATACTTCGATTAATTTGACTTCATCATACTTTATTTATTTCATTGTAGAGAAGCTAAATATTACTTTAATAAAAAATAAATAAAAACTTTTAAAACAATACAAAAAGAGATTACTTTATCTTCCCATACATGCTTTCGCTTACCGAATGCTTAACGTAACTAGATTTTGACACTTTCACATCTTTCAAATTTTCTCGCCGTTAGCCATTTTTTAAAAATTTTCTATCGTGAATAAATAGCATTATTTCCTGGAGATTTTTTTTGTCTCATGTGTTTTAAGGTATTATACAGCATGGCTATTTTTTTATCTCTGAATTCATAATGCCACATTTTTCCTGTGGCGTTCGATGAAACGTCTAAGTTAAAATAAGTTTAAAGCAGTGCCCCATATTCAGATTCAGTAGAACGTCGTTTATCCGAAGCGTCAAATATCCGGACCAAAGTCCGGATACGTTTTTGAACAGTGCAATGCTCAACAATTGTTTCGCGTGAGGTCAAAAGTGACTGGAAAAACTAAGGTGTGGGATATTTGGGGAATTTCAGTTGTATGATTTGGTAAACATCTGCGTGGAATATTAGGTCAGTTTGTTTCCAAGTGAAGGAGTGTATACGTGCTCCTTTGTTGAATTTTGTTGGTGTTGAAACCAGGATGGCATGCGATGTAGAAGACTGGATTTCAAATGCTAAATGTTGACGAGATTGTGACTTCCGTGCAAGAAGAATCCGACCCTGTCGACGATGAAGCGGATGAAGACGAGGACAACAACAACGATGAAAGTAGCAAGAGTCCATCAAATGCTGATGTGTTTAGTGCGTTAGAGACAGCTATGGAGTGGTATGAACAACTATCAGACTGTTATCCTACTCAACTACTGCTGTTCAAGAGAATCAGAGACCTTGCAGCGAAAAAACGAAAGTGTACAATGGTACAGCGGAAAATAAGTGATTATTTTCCATAATAAAGGTAAAATTGCGACATCTTGCACCTATTTTGTTTTTTCTTCAAGCACGTTTCCCGCATGTGATGATTTTCAATATTCGTATAGGGTCCAGTTTCATATACTGCATGGATCGCATTCGGTTTTCGGTTATTCGAACAAACGCTTATCCGAACGGTGTTCGGTCCCAATTGAGTCGGATAAACGACGTTCTGCTGTATTTTTGTTAACTCTTAAATAATTCGTTCTAACGGTAACCTTTAAGATAGTTTGACGAATTATTGTTAAAATCGCGAAATATTGACAAACTTGCCAACTTGTAACCTATACTCCATACTAACTAACACATTTGTAAATTTAAATAATAATTTTCGCAAAATCTAAAGTCTTCTTGCGTATATATTCATTTTTAACAACAAGTTTCATCCTTCTACAATGAACTAGATTGATGTGTCTTTCAGCTTTTTTCCTACACTTTATTCCAAAAAGTTAAAAGGCGAATCATATCTGATAGCAAACAGTTCCGGAATAGTCCTTTATCTACACCCACAAGACAACTAGAGTCCCGTTCCGTACCGAAATTCGGCGTTCAATGTCTTAGTGCCCCCAAAGCCATTTTGTTATGCAAATATCCGTGGAAATGGCTGAATCCACCAGAAACATGATACAGTTTCGATCGAAAATTACCAACACCCGCATTTCCCATGGTTGGTAGATGCTTTTTCTATCGTGTCATCTATAAAGAACTTTGTTACTTTGGAAGGAGAAATCAACACAGAGTGGGGTCCCAGGGGTTGACGGGATTGAATGAAATTGGAAGTGATGGGCTAATGGAAACGTTAGTTCTGTTTGGTTGATAAAGTTTGTTTGTTGTTTAATATAAGTCATGCTTGATAAAGTTTGTGTTGCTCCATAGATAGGATTAAAGCGCGAAGATTTCGGGAGAGAGAATTATTTTGTAATGGTTGTTTTTGTATTGATTGGAAATGGTTTGCTTTTTATCTTTGGTTGTGTGTAAGACTATGATGTGATGATGTCTTTTATTAACCCCTCAGTCGGTTTGTCCATTCAACGTACGAACTACCGTAAGTTGACTGCAGCTGATTTGCCCACATACGCTGTACGGGCACTGATATTTTCTTTTTTTTCATTTGTCTTTATTTTTAATTCCTATGGTGTAATATTTAGTGCTAATATTTTGAAAAGGTAACTTGCAATTTATCTATGCTATTGAAATGCTCTTTGTCCGACTTTTTTTTGTGGTGAAGTTGGGAAGTAGTATGGTGTTTGATTATAAACAAAAAATGTACCATTTTTGAAGCATTTGGGGTACAAAAATGGACCGCTTAAGGGGTTAAATATTTTATATAGAGGGCTAGTCTCTGTTTCCTTTCTTACTGTTGTCGTTGTTTTTGATCCCAATATTATTCTGTAATAATAATTGCTTAGGTTAATTAGTTACAGAAGAATATACCACCCAAAATTAAAAGAGTATTTACCGGAAAGCATTCGGAAAAGCATTTCCTCTTCTAGGAGATCGAAGTAGAATATTTTTTCCATTTTATTTCTTTATTAGTTTTCAGTATTTCGACACCCTTTTATAAGCTTCACTTGTATGAAACGGAATATTTGAACTCAATTTTTATCCAATTTAAAAGGTCAAAGAATTCGAAATTTTGCTCACTTGTCCAGGACCGATGGCAATACAATAATTTAATAATTTTGTTCCATTGTCCTGATCAGGATCATCAAGATTAATGATTTTTCCATTTTCAGATCTCATCCCGCATTTGGCGACTAATTCCAAATTTGGCAACTAAAAGATTAAGTTACGGCTTAGTTCGATTAACGATAAAAGGGTGTTTTTTAGTTTTTTTAAGCTGTAATTTATTTATTTAGAAAAACGTTTCGAGACTGATACTGTTTTTTTTTTTTGCTTCTATATGTTTTTAGTGATTTTAAAGCAGCTCCCTTGCTTAGCATAAATTGATTAATTTTTATCGACAAAAAAAGCACATACGCCTAAAATTTTAATATGTCGTATGCTTTCGAAAAAAAGCCTTTACGTCCATAAGCCTAAGGTGCCAGTTTTTGTTTTTTAATTTATTTAAAATTCGAAACTCTTATATGAAACCTATCGAAATAAATAATGTAATGTTCAAACATGTCACAATGAGGGTGAAAGTGTTTTCCAACTTGGTACAACGGGTGAAATATTAGCTAATCAAATGGCGTTAAGTAAAACGCCAGGCGCCAAAAGTTTTATTTCTGGTAACCCTATCTAAAGACAACACATTTTTTCATTCATTTATTTTGCTGCGCACTATTTGTGGTAATCCTACTTTTTGTCCCGTTTTTGTTTTGTTTTCTTGAAAAACGAGCTGAAAGAAAGATTAGTATGCATAGCATATATGATAGTCTATACCAGAATTTCCCAAACTTTTTTGTCTCATAGACCCTTTGCCATGTTTTTCGGTTTGGGGTAGACCCCTCCCTGCTTAATTACTATTGAGTTTTAAAAATTTATCAACTTAAATGTCTTTTTTTCATAGCTAGTACTCTCTACTGTTACTTTAAAATTTAAATTTCTAACTTAATGAAGTATAGTGTTTAAAACTTAAAAAGTACATGTTAATTAATTAAACTAAAAGCTGATTAATACTAAAATAATTGTTAAATAAAATCAATAAACAACAAACAAATTATTTTAATGTGAGGGATAAATCAGGGACTACAATAACAAATTTTCAACATTTGGTATCAATCTTAATGATAAGTTTAACCTTAAATCTCGACTGTTAATATTGCCCAGCTTTTTTTCCCTTACTTTTTTGTTTTGGAGATTGGCAACCTTGTTGAATTCCTTTCTTAGTAGGAAAAGCACACAATTAAAAACTTTCTCAAGATATTCCGTAATTCGGGACAAATAACAGGTTTGTCTTTTTAATGCCAAAATTGCTGATTTTCGTTTCTTAACTTTACTTTATAATCTTCATTAGGGCTTATTAAAATAATTTCCTATTGTAATGTGACATTTTGTTTTCAATGTGACCATATGAATTCACACATTGGTATTACCATAGTTAAACCATTCTGAAACCTAGTTTCAAAATCTGAATAAAAAGCATTTAAATGTTGAACGTAGGTTAAAACCTCTTGACAGATTGTCTGTGACAAATTGAGAAGATTCAGGACCTTCATAATTTTCCATCTTTAACTTAATTCTGGAAAAAAACGCTGATTTTTTTATTAAAATTTATTCTGTCACTTTGTATGTGCAAATTAATCCCATTAAATGTAGTAAATAAATCTGTTAAATATGTAAAATTTGGCTTCCAGGATTAAATTTTCTTTTAAAATTAAAGTCAATGAGAGCCACTATCATAGACCACCACTTACACCTGTAGTGTACTTTCATAATATCGGATCATCCTTAATCATAATATCAGATGATCCTTACTCACAGTATCGATTCTTGAACCTTGCATCTTATTGGTTGTTGGAATCTCGTATTGAATCTCATTGGTCGGAAGAAATCTCTTTTGGCATTTCTTCTATCTTCCCAGAATTCCAATCTGACGAAGGGAATATATATATTCGAACTTATTTATTCGTGGTGTTGTTGTGTTGGAAATAAAGTTTGTTTTTTAATAATCCTGCCATATTTCTTTGCCACTCCAACACACTTCTAAACACCACATGCACCCCTAAATTAAATTTCCGCTGACGTGGTCCCCTGGATGATCGTCATAGACCCTTAGGGTTTGATACAGACCACTTTCGGAATCACAGGTCTATCCCATACCTTCTAGGAAACTTCCCCGCATAATGAACAAATATATTCAGTCACCCAGATGAGTGAGTGAGAATGTTACGCATTATGAAGTTCGGATGCTAACACTGAGTTAAAGGAACTATATCCTTTTTTTTCCAACTAAAGTTCTGTTTAAGATACCTCAAAAGTTTAAAGATTAAAATCGCTTACGTATGGCTAACAAAGAATGTTGAAAAATCTGTTTTTCCTAAGCCACGTTTTGCCCCAGATTACTGGATTCATTGCAAGCCGACCCCCTTACTTATATTTTTGAAAAAGTCCCCCAAAATTTTTGTTTTATACGTGAAAATATACTGCATATAATTTCATAAATGAACGCTCCAGTTATAAAGAGTTAAATATCTGATAAAATTGTGAATGCTGATTTTTTTCCCGAATATAGGTTTATGGAATAACATTTCGTAAAATCATAATAGCGTAAAATAAAAACTGGTACTTACGTATTACCGCAACCTATTGGCGACATTATATGCAACGAAGTGCATGATTGCCAATTCAGCGCATACGACACATTCGAAAATGGGATGGCCAATTTGGACTGTTATCTTGAACGTTGGCTATTGTTGCGATAATACATAAGTACCTAAAAACCTATCTATACTATTTCTTCCGGAAATAGCACACATTGTGATGTTGCAAAAAAATTCTTTCAGCATACATTGGATGAAAAGTATTTCATAATAATTCTTTTAAGCATTTCTCTCTCTTTAAAAAATAAAATAGTTTTTTAAAATATATATATATAGTTTTCAGGTCTTTTTTAGAGGAACGTTTTGTTTTTTTGAACCGTCCTTTCACAAGCAAGACTTTATTTTGTATATCTATTTAATACGTTACTGTCATAAAAAAGTAATCTTAAACTCTATTTTGTTCCTATCTTTAACTGTAAGTGTACAGTTAATTAATATAAATGCGCCCCTTTAAATAACGCTCAAAATACTTTATCTTTCAGTCCTCTCCGTATCACCAACTGAATATTTTATGTCTTCCTAGAAATATTTCATCTTTTACCTAAGTTTGTTTGAGTCATTTTCTTTTTCTTTCAACATGTATTTATTGTGCCATTTTTTATTTTACTTTCACGTACCCGACACAAGACCATGTTTTTTTAAGTCAAATATTTTTCTTAGAATTATATGAGCTATTTAGAAGGAAATTACCGTATAATCCGGTGAAAAATGCAAACTCTTAACACAAACAATAACATCAAAATACACGGATGAATGTTATATACGTCGGACATAACAATAATAGTTTTAAATATAAAAAGAAGAGGAGCATTTAAAAAAACAGATATATATTTTTATAGATATGTAAGTACAGTAAACACGTGCAACGCGAACAAGCTCAGGTCGAAATATTGGTTAACACGAAATAATACAACAGTCCGGACAAACTACTATGCACTTTCAAGCATTTTTTCTCTTTAGACGAAACGAAAATCGTATAACACGAAAAGAAAGCAAATCATGTAAATTTTTGAATTGTTTTTTAATGCATTAATATATACTCATATCTTTGTCAATGGAATGTACTCTAATAAACTTTTGTTTAATATACGTGTTTCTTTTGCAATATCCTTTAAAATTAAATATTTTTAACACTAAAAAATATGTCAGTCTCCTCAGTTTCGTGTTCAACGATTTTTATTGTACTGTTTATTTAAAGGAAATGGCACACCTCAGGAACTTCCGTGATTGGATATGATTCGTTATACTCTCGTCTTCCGTTATATCTTCATGCGCATCATTGAATTCTATTACATTTTTTTCACCTTCACAGCACCATAAATAAATAATAATCTTCCATTCCATCTAGATTGTTAGGTATACCATATTTTTTGATTAATTACATTCCATACTGCTTTAATTATCCAATTACAGACTATTTATAGACTTCAAAAGATAAAACCACATGTACATTTCAGATTTCCTCGTAAAAAAAAGGGCGCACGTTGTACCGTGAATTTACATTAAAACTTTAAAAAATACAGTGTGAAAGTATAGTTGCGCATTATACTCCAGAATATATGGCAAGTATCCAGTGTTCATTTTTCAGAAAATTTAATATAAGTCATCTATGTCAAATTTATATCACAAGTTATTACAATTCCTACAATTAGCTCACTCTCTCACTATATATATCTTGTTCAAATTTTCAATTGCTAATAAAATATTTTCGATTCTTCCAATCAAGTTCAAATAATTTTTTTAAACTTGCAGTGGATGACACTTGATGTTAATACAATTTTTCAAATATTATTTCATTAATTAAATTAATTACCGGTTTTCGACGCCAACTTAGATTCGTCTCCATTGTTGTAAAAATGTAACTGTTGAAACAATGATAAAAATTGCCGACGAAAACCGGGTTTTCAGCCAAACTAGCCAAACCGGGTATGAGTTGTTGCAACAATGCTTTTCAATCGCTTCAACACAAAGACAAAGAGAGAGAGAGAGAGAGCACACAGTGCTCTGGGTTTATACACTGGCGGTGAAGTTCACGTGACTCCTTTCAACGGGAGCCGTGATTGGTTGCAAACGCGTGGGAGCGGTTAGATTAAGATTACTGCATTAGTATTGTACCAAAGAATTAAAAAATATTTGAAAGGAGTTAATTTAAAGAGTATTAGAGGGAGTCATTTCATATATATATATATATATATTAACCCCACTTTTTTATATAAACATTTTTTATATACAAGCTGTCCTAAGTCAGCAATGTTGATAATACTGTAGCATCCATTCTTTTATATTTTTTGATTTAACTCTATTGTTTTAATTTTTCTTATTTCCTTTTAAATTATGTTGTCTGGTTATCTTGCAGTTTCAATTCTTTTCAGTTTTAATCATGTTTATTCATCTCTCTCTTGTAGAGAAATTTTTGATTATATATATATATATGCATATATTGTTCAAATTTTCAATTGTTAATAAAATTCTTTCTATCCATCCATTCAAAGTAGAAAATGACTTAAAAATTTTTTTGATATTACTTGTTTGCACTATACCACGTTTATCATACTACCATTACATCTAATGGAGAAAGCACACACGTTTTATTTTTACTTTATCCGGTCTTCTAAACTACAAATTTAATCTTATTTCACAGAAAAACTCAGGAATAAATAACAAATTGATGTTCAATACATTCCATTCCTAAAATTTAAATACGAGAAGATATCCAATAGGTAAAATCTTCAACCGCGTTCATTATCTTTCTTCACAATGACAGCCATCGAGTCGTTCAGTTCTATAACTCTGCAATGAATGCCCAGGGGTTGGTAAATGCCATTTTGTTATGCAAATAGCCAAGAAAAACGTTGATCCATTGGGGAACATAATGTACCCTTCGATCGCAAATAGCCGCACCTGCCCTTTTCTTGGATGGTAGATAACATTTTCAATCAAGTTAGCTATAACGTACTTTGTTATACTGGAACGCCAAAACATTTAGAGTGGGATCCCTTGTGGGTGATACGATTGAAGAGAATTGAAACTGACGGCTTGATGGAAATTTAGTTTAGTGGGTTGATAAAGTTTGTGGGTTGTTTGTGATATGCTGTGTTGTGTGTGTGTGTAGTTTGTGTACATTATTCTATCGATTGCGTTAAAAATAGGAGAGTTTAGTTCCTTTTTTGGAAATTGTTTTGGAGTTTTGTAAAGATCAGCTTACCCCATGCATTAAAAAAATTTCATGCTCTTTGTATGTATTGTGCATGCACACATATAAAATTAAATTTCTATACATTTCCTACTTTCTAGGAATGTATATTTGTATCAAAGTCTTTATTTTGAAGTCTCAGATCGTTGAGATGAACATGTTCTATTATAAATATGCTGCTGCTGGATAAAAATTAAAAAGATTCATAATAAGGTATTATTTAGCTGAACACTTTCCGAATATTATTCGATTTCTTATAACGCATTTGAATCAGTTGTTTTAGTTAATTTGATTAAAAAGTTATTTTGAAACTTCCCATAGCTGTAAGTAAAATCATTATTTTAGAACTTACGTTTTTTCTTCATGTTTTTTTTAAATATGATAACAATGTAATTTCTAATTGAGTCAACATTGCATATAACAAATCCTTAACTTTTTCAAACAAAATTAGTGGGTTCTTTTTTAATAGCAGTGTAATATATATTTTATTATTATTTGTATTTAAAACTTAAGCACTGATATAGTATTAAGTACATTTTGTCTTTTCAAGAATTTTTAATTTTAAGTGATATATTAGGAACAATTTATTAATGTCCCTCACACACTTTATTTACTTTGATACAGTTTTTATCGAAAATTTAGACCTATAAATATTTTGATATACAGTAGTAAAATTTCGAAAGAATAACATTGAAGCATAGTGAATTAGTTTTTCGCACAAGATCTATTTAGGTTATAAACATCTGCTATACTTTTTTTGTGCCCGGATTCATTATAAACTTGTAACAATATAAATCTTAAATTGTGAGAAATTTCAACATTTTTTTATATTAGAGAATATTTAAAAATATATGCTATTTTGTATTATAGGAAACATTGTCCTTATTCCCTTTCTTTATACATAGTATGCTAATTATATTCATTATAAAAAGTAAATTGTTACTTATTTTACTACTTAAAATTTTATAC
This sequence comes from Trichonephila clavata, assembly GCA_019973975.1. Classification (NCBI taxonomy): domain Eukaryota; kingdom Metazoa; phylum Arthropoda; class Arachnida; order Araneae; family Nephilidae; genus Trichonephila; species Trichonephila clavata. The sequence continues at coordinate 121,121 of BMAO01031071.1, read as the reverse complement.
TACAGTTAAATTTGAAATTTCTTGTTTGCGCTCTTTTAAATGAGAAGACTAGCAATGTGTATTTGAGGAAAAACTAAAAGAGAAAACTGCTTTTCTCTGAGAAATGTTTTTGGGAATGGTATCAAAATTATTGAACAAAATTACTTCTGTTACATCTCGTACATAATTAAGTTAAAATTCATATAGTGTTATTTGCACACTCACATATTCACTTTCAATATGATGAGTGTAAATAGATATTTTAGATAAATTGGTACTTACGTATTATCGCAACCTATGGGCGACATTATCTGAAACGAAGCATATGGATGCAAATTCAGCGGGTTCGATGCATAGGAAATTGGGGTTGCCAACTTGGCGAATCATTAATATATTTGGCAATTGTTGCGATAATGCGTAAGTACCGATAAATTTTTCAGTGATAACAAATTTTGCGAATTAATTAGAAAAATCAATTTCCTTTTTAACTTGAATCTTTTTCGTATTGAGATTCTGATGTTTTTAACTTGAAATATGAAATAAATAAACTGTGTGAACTGACTTATAGAGGAGTTCCATTTTTACATTTTGATGTAAAATCATATCGATTTCCAACACTCTTATTGTTGTAGTAAATAGAATGACGACTTTCTTGGATAATATTCAGCAATAATTTTACCCACTTAAATTAGATGCCTTACAAATAAATACTCCGTATTCCATACTTACTATAAAAATGATAATTTAGGGTATGGTGTAATAAAATCTACAGTTCTTATTTGAAGTTTTTTACTTGAAGTACGGAACAAGTAAACAGTATGAATGCTTTTTTTTTGTTTTTGAAAATGCAGATTGAAAACTTGTTTCATAACAATTTATATTTTTCTGCAATTACGATATTGTCTGAAACGTGGTTATGTATACATTTCTTTGTTCCTGAATTAAAATAAAATTTAGTGTCGTAGCGTGACCTAAAAATACGCTTTACTGAAACTGAGATTTATGAAATTTTAAATAAGAAAAAGATCTTCAACTGCAGCAGTACTTTATAAATAATAATAAAGCAGTAAATAAGGGGTAACTTAAAATTTATATTTACTTTGGTTTGTAAGTATATATTTCTAAATTTTTGTGTGCCCTATTCGTTGTACAAATAGAAGCATATGGTATTAGTCTTGAAAATTTAAAATAAAAATTTAATTTGAATGGATTTTATTTTTATCCTGTTAAAGAAAAATACATGCAAAGTAAATATAGCTCGTTATAAAAATAAGAAGTAATAGTTTTTAGAAGAAAAATGCTTCTAAATTGAATTACTACGAATACATGTAAAAGATTTACAAAGTTCCAATCTTTTCACACTACTCTAAAAATTCCTTTAGACACAACTTTTATTTTTTTAAAAAAATCCCTTAACTTAGGAGCAATATCCAAAAACATGTTATTTTAATACAGCTTAAGTCGGGGAAAATGAATTTATTTTTCAAAAATGTCTCTGACGATATGCTAATAACCTCTTCCACTCTTTTTTGCCCTTAAATAAAATAGCCGCTTAGACTTGGATGGTACGAGAGAGAATGTAATTTTTTATTTAAAATAATAAAAAAAAATTAATAATTTTATTTCGGCATCTCTGAAAGTAGGTTTATTTTCTTATCTCTGCCTAGGAGAAGGAGAAAAAAAGTTTTACTTTTTTTCTTTTTTCTTTTTCGTTTCATGCAAAAGTACATTTTCATTTTCTATTGGAAGTTTTTTCAAACGTAATGCAATTTTCAATTTTGTCTTTTCTTTTCCTTTCGATATCAAAACAAGAAGCCCCGGCATATTGATATAAAAAATATCTTTAAAAAATAAAACATTGCATCTTCAAAATGTGCGAGAGTTATAGTTCTTTTTCTTCTCTGTCTCTCTTTAAAAATAAAAAACTTGAAAATAAGCGACAGGAGAAGAAGTGAAATTTGAAAATATTTTACTTTCTGAGCCACAAACAGGTTTTCTGCTCTTTTAGTTAGACTTTAAATAAGGTTAATACAAAATAAGATTCAATAAGGCGAAATTGAATTAGATATATATATGAATTTTAATTCTTTTTAAAAATAAATCTCGCATTCCCTACGTTATTTCTATCCACATACTTTAGAAACTAATATGAAACGCAGAATTTAAATTTTAAATTTTGTATAAAACTAGGGAATTTTCTTACGGGAGTACAGAATTGTTCCGATGTTGTTTTAAATTGATCCATAAACGCCTGAAATAATATTAAAATCTTTAAGTATTTAAATTTTCCTCTGCTTTCAATTCTTCCAAGACTTGATATCCTTAGCAGTTTGTGTTTCTATTATATTCAGAAGTTTTAACTTGTTTTATAATTTTAGAATATTGATTCTTTTTTTATTTTTCTAAATAAATTCTATACTTTCAAATATTAATTACAAAAAATAATAATAATAAAGATATTATTCACTTACTGCTTTTTATTCCATATTGAAAACAATAAAAATATTTTTACAATGCTTTATTACACGAATTCAAAGGGTGTACTGTTAGTTACATGCTACACATCTGAGTCTATACGAGATTTCTGTCTTCTATAAACCATTGAAAGATCAACAATCTGAATAGCTACTGTAATTCGACTTTTCTTTTCATCAGTGTCACTAACTGGAGACTGGTAAAAAATGTTTTCCGCGTATCTTAATCAAGAAGAATTCTACGTATCTTAATCCTACAAGAAGAAGTCCACGTATCTTAATCCTACAAGAAGTCCACGTATCTTAATCCTACAAGAAGTCCACGTATCTTAATCCTACAAGAAGTCCGCGTATCTTAATCCTACAAGAAGTCCACGTATCTTAATCCTACAAGAAGAAGTCCAAAGGTATTATGTTTAGAGATCTGCGTTGCCCTACCATTGGACTTCATCTTTCCGTCTATCACCAGGGAAACGTTTTCTCATTTTGTAAGGGATTGCCCGTGTCATCCCTTAGTATGAGAGGGTTCGAAGGAAGATTATCCATATTCAATACAAATTCTATTTATTAACCATTTTCAATTATGACACAAATTCAACAACTCCGACTAAGAAATGCACCAATTACTAAATATGTGAAGCAGTCGAGGGGTAGACGAGATACTAGGAGAATTAACAGTAAATTGGATCATTTACGTTGAAGCAATAGACCTTCTAATTCAATTCGCTATAATCCAAATTTAACGCTTAATTGACCAAATCGTCAATCTGAATATTACTCAAATAAGTAACGAAGTTCTCTTGCCTAGCTTCACTCTAATCAATCACTGTTATCCGTTAGCAGTCTAACTTCTCTCTCTCTCTCTCTCAACTCGAAAGTTTAATCTATATATACAAGTCTTAATTTACATAATCACATTTTCTTCTTTGGAGGGAAGTTTTCAGTAGAATAAATTTTAAAAACCCATGTTTCCCAAAGAGGACTATTAGTAAAAATAATACGAATAGACCAGTTACAACTTCCAAAATTCATTGTAGTGGTGCCTTATTTCCGTTGTGTGTTGCAGGTTTAAATTCGATAAACTATGCTACGACTTACGCTAGCTTTTGTGGTGAAGCCATTTTGAAACGAGAATGCTGGAAAATAGGGCGCGATCTGGTTTGCCTTTAATTAAACAGAAACCTTCATATCACGAGTATATCAATTAATTGTCTTAGATGTACCTGAAATTGACTTATAAGGAACATGGTTTTTCACGAAGCATTAATATTCAAAGTATTATACTGTTTCTTTTGAAACAAGCCAGAAAAAATTTCAAATATTATTCATATTGCAGAATACAAAAGAATCGTCATGTATTAGAATTTTGAATCAATGTACACATTTCTTCATTATGCTCAAAAAGGGATGAATATCAAAATCCTCATTTGAGGAAATGATTCCGTTTAGGTCTTCCATGACGAAAGATAAAAAAGTTTCATTTTATTACATTAAAAGTATCTTATAAAGTTTTATGGATTCTTCGCATATGTTTACACAAACTAAGAAAACTTTGAAATTACTCTTCCACCTAACAGCATTATTAATGCACCTTATTATTCTTGCCATCTAGTTAATCCTACTCTTTTAAGACGAAAGTGCCTTTCGACTGCATCCATTAAACCCCCTCCCATTATTCCAAGAAGCATATAATACTCCTCGACATGTTGCACCACACCGGGAATCCTTGATCACCGTGGAGCTAATTCATCTCTAATTGCCGATGGACGCCGACCACACTGTTTGCAAGAGATAGGAATCCATGAAGGCCTCATTTAGTAATGCGTTTATATCGATAGACGAGGTACCATGGAGAACCATCAATAATTCGGCCATGCGCTATCTAAATAAGTAATTGCTTCCGCGATTACGGTCAAGCAAGTGGGGGTAAAGAGGTTAGGAAATGGACGGTTAATACCATCTGAGATCTTGAAATATGGAGAATTTCAGAAGAAATTAAACTTGAACTTTTGATAATAAGTTGACATGTTTAGAGTCAATATTAGAGCATAAATTTGGGTTGCAAATGGATTGGCGTGGCTTCATACTGGTGGGGAATTTGATTTTGATAATGTATATTTAATGTAAATACGACTGGTAAGTTGGGGAAAATACATAGTAATTAACACATATATTAAACTGGTTTTTATAATTAAGGAATAGACATTTTAGAAAAACTCTTCATAAATGTGCAATGACTTCATGGATATTTTTGTTTGAATAAAAAGTAAATTTGTGGAAAAAATAGATTTTAACGTTTTATTTGAAACGGGAGAGTTAAATTCGATTGACGTAATAAGAGATACATATTTTATAAAATGTTTACAAAAATCTTCCCTATTTTGGAGATGCAAATTTCCTCTTGAAATGACATTGTATGTGGTGTTGCAATGATTGGAATCATTGGCAAATGAAGCATACAGATATCCAGAACTCTGAAACTGCTGAGCTCATCGAGTTTCCGAGAACTACCACTGTAGTAATTTTGCATGAATACATGAATAAAAGGGAAAACCATCACCTCAGAATATCACGTTATTGTATAACCCCTATTTAAATTCCCACATTATAAACCCCCTGGTAATATCTGTCTCCACACACACACACACAGTGGCATTCGTGACAAGGCGTATTTATGATGTTTCTAAAGGTAAACCTAAGCGGTATTAGATAGATGGTCTTAGTTCATAAATAATCTTTTCATCATATAAATATGTTTCTCTGGTAGTAAATTTTGTGTAAAAATTGATATAAAACTGAAGGAAGATCTGTTGAGGAAAGTAGTAAAGCGCGCGTAAAATATTGTTACAAATTCAATAAAAGCAATACTCGAGACCGCATTATGCCGTAACGTTTATGGGTTGGATATAATTCATGATTGTGTATGCCATCCATATGACTTGTTGGGTAAGTAACTCTTGTTTAAGACGTTCAACATAGGCAGAATCCGGTCGTACCAATATTAGCTAAAATCTTTAATGTTCACAGGATAGCAGTCGAAAGACTGACAAGGTACTGGTGAAATGTTGGATTTCACCAGTAAGTGGCATCGTCAGGTTCCCCACTAATTTGCTGTAGATAACCTTTTTTAAACTGTGGGGTGCTCCCCCTGGGAGGAGTATGATAACTCCATAATTGGGGGCGCGAACATATTAAAAAATCGAAAACAAAAAATTATTTTAAAAAATCATTAATTTATTGAAAGTTAACAACAAAATACATTCTGACATAATAAAAAATAAAATACACATTTACATTGACATAATACACTTATAAATGTATCAGTACTGCACAAATTTTACAATTTATTTAACAATACTAAAGTTAAGAACAAGTTTAATAATTACCAGTGAACCCCATGGGCTTGCTATATATAAAATTATATGCAAAAATTAACAGTTATCTTGATAATTTGTAGGGTTTATAATTAATCCCTGACCAAACGGTTTAAAGATATGCGATTTGCTCCCAATGCGACTGTTTTCCACGTAGGCATGTGTATGGGATGTATTGGGAAGCGGAAAAAAAGAATAAATAAGAAAATTCTCTGAAATAAGTAAATCATTTGCAAATATTGTCCATGTCCTTTTATTGCATTCCAAAGCCTTCGGAATTATTTTATGGATAGCAGTGAACAGAAAAGATCGTACTTCGGAAAGATGTATATAAATGTCTGGGGGCAGTTAACGCTTTGACTGAACCAGACGTTTATATACGTGGGTGACACAACAGATTAAAGTCGCATTGTTGCTTTTGTTTCAAAGCATAGTATCATTGAATTCAATACATTGTTATTGTATATGGGGGGGGGGAGAACGAGATGAAAACTGTGATTGAATATTGAGTCACGAACATTGAAAGTTTGAGAAGCACTGCTGTGTAGATGAACAAAATCTACGAAACACTATCAGTGTCATTTTGTATTCCCACTGCACAGAATTGAGTTATTCTTGTGTGGTGTCATAATACGTTAACTACCATCCAAGACGGTTTGTACTCCAAACCTCAGTATTTTTATCGATATTAGATTCTTATCCAACTAGAAAGATCCCCAGAGATAAAAAAAGAAATAGAAAACTTGCCTTATGGTTGGTCCCATACATTTTGTCTACTTGCACGTCATCATTACAGAAAGCAATTCGACCGTTGTCACTTGTCTAATATTCATAATGGCATGTATTTAACTCTGTAGAAGCGTGTGAGAAATAAGTCAATAAAATGCAAATGTTGTATAAAACTGCATTATTCCATTACTATTCCGTTTTTCTTTAAGAAATCGACATAAATGCTTTTACTCAAGGGAAAAGAAGTTACAATCTGTCTTTAAAAGCAAGGAAAAATGTTGTTTCACTGCATTTTTTTACGTAAGAAAATACGACATGTTTATCGGTACTGCGTAATCAAGTAGCTTAAAAGGATAACATGTTCGTCCCGCTAGAGATTTACCATGGAAATTTGACGATACCGCAAGCATAATCCGAAAGGGAAAAGGCGATGAAAAAATTCGGCAAGACATTGAGTTGGATTAACATTCGTTCGAGATTTATATACTTTAAGCTTCTGAAGATTGTCTAGGGTCATCCCTAAAGGAAAGACCCTGGGATACTTTCATTAAGGTCCAATTTCCTTTCGGTCTTAAGGAAAGGGAGGATTAACCATGCGTTAAAGTCCTACAATGTTAATGTTACCAGAGAAAAAAGCAAAATCTTAAGTCCTGTGTAGTCTGTTTGAATGTTGCCAAAACTTGATTGCTCAATTTATTGTACTATCCTATTATTCGTGCTCAAATTTCACCAAGGGGACACCAAAAAATGAATGACTAGAAGCTATATGCTCTTAATTTTTCCTTATTTTACTGTATTAGCACCGAAAACCTCACAGAGAACAACGGAAAATGGTTACAGTTTGCGACATTTCTTCTGAAGTCAGTACCTCTATAGTAAGCATTTGTCGATTTATTTATTGCCTACGTTGAGATAACAAGGCAATGGCGAAGTTGTTTTATATCAATTTGAATTTATTTTTATACCAGTTCTGAATATAAAAAAATGCTGTTATTCTTCCAGTTGGGTATAGGGTTATTCGTAAGTTAAAAATAGTGCACATTTTATTAAATATGATGTCGTAGCGCTTTTCACTTAAATATCGAAAGCAGATGAAACAATTATTCATCTGCGATCTAGCGCACCATTTAAAACGGTTTTAATTGAAAATGCCACTCGTATGCTTTTCCCCCCAGATTTCATTAAATTTTGTTTATTTTTAAGTAGTGAAATACTTCGTTGTTTTCTTAAAGCAAAATTTCTGAACACGTGTTAAATATCCTTTCCAATAATTGCCAATTTTTTAAACAACTGATCAAATTGTTGAAAATCCGTGGTTTAAACATTAAATAGAAGAGCTATAATTGCTATTTAATATACCAATATTTGAAACAAAATATATTGATATAAAAAATTATTTTTGTGCAGGTGTTGAAAAGAAATGAGTAACTTATTAGATTCATTCCTTCATGTGAGTACTTTTTCGTTAATTTTGCGATGGCGCTAAATTGCCAAATCATGTTGACATTCTTTGCTGAAAAATTGTCAAAAACAATCATTTCTTGTCGTTCTCTGCGCCGGTTTTAGTATTAAGGTATCCGAACACGTTGAAAATGACCAAATTCAGTCAAGACAGATATTTTTGTTTTTTATTTTATTGAATAGAGCTATCTTTTGACTTTACCAAACATTATTTATTTTGTTTCTACGCTACCTAGAGGCCAAGTTACAATCAATTTTAAAAAGTTAGAAAAACCGGAAGTGGGTTTTTGATCTACTAGAATGGGTATTTAAATTGGTCAAAATCTATCATGGCGAGTCTGATAACTCAAAATATTACAAAAGTATTTCTATAAAACTTTTTGAATCAGATATGTATGTTATTTTCTAGAGAATGTACTAATATTTCTTATTGTATGAATACTTTTTGAGTTATGGCTTATTATTAAAATTATGGTCTCATAAAAAATGTAACATTTCTTATAATGTTTACTCAATCAGCTCTAAAATTTTCAAATTTTAATAAAAAATTAAATTTTTAGTACATTTTTTAGATAAATGCATTTAATTTCTTTTAGTAATACTTTATGTTTATTACTTATTTCTCTAACTGCTATATATAGTGAGTAGTATAGTGAGTAGTATCTAACTGCTATATATAGTTTTATTACCCATAAAACATGGGCAATAATGACGAAAGTAATTCTATAACTTCAGGACACTCTTCGCCACCGATATCATTCCAAATCGAAATGCGAGAAAGTACAAGGCACTTGCGGAGTAGCATGTAGTCCATATCCTCTCTTTAGGCAGAGAGAATGTGCTATTCATTCATGGAGATGTAGGCGCTTTCGGTGACAATCATGACCACATATGAGACGGAACATTCAAGTACTTCACAAATCAGATAGATAAATGCATCTAGTTTGTTTTAGTTATACTTTTACTAATATATGTTTATTACTTTTTTCTCTAACTGCTTTGAAGTTTTTCAAAAATATTGCTAAAATTTCACTTATAATTGTGATTTTTGTAAAATTCTGGTAATTTATTTTAAATATTGATAGTTAAATAGTAATATTTATTGGTATTGAGTCCTAAAAGAGCATTTATAATGTTTTACTATGCTATTTTGTTAAAAAGTACTCTGGAGGTGTTCGGATACCTTAATAGAATACAATTAATTAGCTCCAGTGGACTAGAGGTCACGGTCATGCACTCGTAGCTGGCATGGCATGCGTTCGAGCTGCAGTACCACTGAAGATCCCCAATGAAAAAGGATTGTTTCATGTTAATTCTGTCGAGGCTCAAAATCATGGTGTAGTGTGGAGTTTTGGAGAAGAAGATGACTGCTCAGATGTCGAAATCATCTCTTAAAAGGAGTTGAAAATCACGAGGTTTGTCACGAAAACCGCTCATGGTGCTTTTTAGTGCGACGTTAATAAGTACTCAGTCTCCCTCACAATAAAATTTATTAGTCTTTATGTGCATACTGTATGTGTTGTCCCCATAAGTGTTCACTTGGTGATATTTATAGTACTCCTGATTTACTCTTGGATCGGTAACATAAATACCTGTGTGTACCTTTAGTCACATTTTTACTTTATTGTCATTATATAAATGTTGTAAAACTTATATTTTATTGTTATGAAAACTATTCAGTAAAAAAGAGGTGCAATCTTTTATTCAAAGGACTTTTACTTTGGATTATATTTATTTTAACGAATAAATATTTGATACCGTTTTAAAAACTAATTTATTTCCCTCAAATATGATATATGAAAAATCTCTTTTTTTATTGCAGATTTCCCCAATAAAAATTCTGTAGAAATATTTAAATATTTTTACCATCTCATGTTCCTCATTTTCAAGTCGTGAATTCCCAATTTTACGTACTCTCTTTTACAGTAGGATTATATAGACCGTAAATTTAAAAAAAGCATGTATAAAAGTCTAGCCTTTGCTGCAATAAAGACGACACATTTCCACATTCCCTCCGGAAGTGTAAAAATTTATTATTCACACACTCCCAAACCTTTCATTCCAGTTCAATCGAAACACCCTTTTTCTCAATATCGCACTCCTAAACTTTCTTCATATTTTTTTTCACGACAATGTCCCAAACATTTCTAACGTCTCCGACACCTAAATTCACAGAGAATCAAAGTAACACAGCTTGGAAAAAAATAAAAAATAAAAGAAGATATATCACAACTTCACACTCTAAAGAACCCCAACCGATAATTCCGGGGGGTACCGCGAGAAAATTCTTACACACACACACCCTCACCAACGACGCCGGCAAAAATATAATTTAATCGATGAAACGCATTGTGTTGTAACCAACGATATATATCGATTCAAGAAAGTGTCGGCATCTCAGAATCGATAGGAAACTACCCAGAATCGATTGCCTATCGTTGGTCCCAAATGTACCGGGAGCATTGTATGTGAGTTAGGGAAAAGAAGGTCTCTTTTTCCCTATTCTTCTTTTGGGTAAGGCTACTTACTTCTGCTGGCAATGTAGCAAGACAGATTTTGATTTCGAAAAGTGTTTCAGATGAACTTTCTTTAGTTCAATGGGAAAAGTAAAGTGGTCCGACCCTCCCTTTATTGTGGTTCTTTTACCATGAGTGCGGAAATTGTCCTATTTAGAGAGGAAGTGATTTCCGTTGAAATAGGAAATGGGAAAAGGGAAAAGATGTTTTCTGACCCTTATGTAATTTCGGGGAATCGGGGCTTTTCTTCATGGCATTTGGATACGGAACAGCTTTGGCGAATATGCCAGGAAAATATAGCGCATCATACTTTGGATTGAAAAGATCATTTACCGTGATAAGTACAGTGAAGTTGTTGGGAAATAAGTTTTTTCCCATGTTCCCAAAACTATGTGTTGTGCCTAAACACTTTATGGATGGATTTCCGTTGCGCAGGTTTGGGCTTTGGTTTTAAATAACTCATTTTAAATGATAACTTTTTAATTGATTCTACTGACGGATTGAAATTTATACCCTTTAATATACGCTTTATATGCTATGTCTTTGAAACTGAATATCACACATGTTTCTTCGACCACAATTTTCCCTTATGTGATTCAAATGCCTTTTAGGCGTGTATGTATAAAAGCAAATTAAAAAATGTTTTATGCACGGTTTAACCTTATTTCCACGTTTCTTAAACTGTGAGGTGCTTCCCCCCAGAGGGGTGTGATAACCTTGCGTGGGGGCGCGAGCACATCGAAATGTCGACAATAAAAGATTTAAAATAATTATGATTTTACTGAAAGGAAACAAAACAAATACATTATGATATAATAAAAAACAAAATACATATTCACATTGATATAAGATACTTATAAATGTATACGTACGGCAAAAGTATTTAATAATCAATTTATCAATACTAAATTAAAACATATTTAGTAATTACTAGTGACTTCAATGGGGTTGTTATATACAAAATATAATACTTATTTTGAGGTAATTTGAACATTATATGATTAAAGCTGCTTTGTAGTTTTAGAAGTGAAATACATTATTATTGGATTCAATACATAGTTGCAGTATGGGGGGCATAAAAATTATGGCTGCAAATTGGGACGTAAATATTGAAAGTTTGAGAAACACAGCCTTATTTAGGAATTTTTTGCACGTTTTACATGATTTAATATAATATTTTTTTTTGGAATCTATTATTCTAAAGCACAAATATAAAAACTTCTAGTTGTCAAAGCTGCTTAGTTTTAAAAAATTCAAATTCTTCTTTGAATTATTCAAAACAAACCTAAATCCTCAATTTAATATAATATTAGTAAAAAAAAGACAAAATATTTTGAGCCAAAACTGGAAAAAAGAGTTTAAATCTACATTGAGAAAAATGAAAGTTTAACAAATTTAAATTTGATAACCCTCATAGATGCTTCGTTGACTGACTATGACTTACAGTCAATACGAAAAAAATATATTATTAATTTTTAAACAATATCTTAAATTGTCTCTGTAGTTTTAAACTCACTAGAAAACTAAGAATTCCGTTTGAGTTTAGTAAGCAGCAGACTATTTATTGCATTCCACATTCTTTGCGAGAATTTATTATTCGATTTTTAGGCAATAAGGATTACGAGGAAAGTTGGAAGTAAAATTTCATGATGAAAACTCCAGGTCGGCCTTATAACGAAGGACAAATGACTGACAATGAGATAACTATGAAGGTTAACTTACTAAACTCTATACCGTAATATTAAATAACCTTAATGAAAATGAATCACGATCTTCTTTCCAATTAAAATATATTTTGGTCACCAAAAAAATACACCGCCCTGTACATAATTTTGATTCTTGTAAAATTTGACCTTCAATTTTCATTACGATCTGTGAACTGTTCATCAAAATCAATTTTGTAATTAAACAAACTGAAGGATTGGATACAGAAGTTATACAGTACGTGTATTCAATCAATCAATTTTGCTTTAAACTTTTGTTCCACAGAGCAAAAAATGTATGGTACTTACTGCTATTACCTCTCAATCTTTTTGCATATCTCGAAGTCAAAATACTTGAAGAGTTTTCACTATTAAATGAAGAAAGATAGTGACAGGGAATTAAATAGGGCATTCGTTGTCCATTTTCTAATCCGTTTACCCTATCCACATGACTGTAACTGTGAAAGCAATTATTTAAGATACAGCACGGTCGAATTATTGATGGTTCTGTTTCGATGTACCTCGTCTGTCGATATAAATGCATTATTAAATGAGGCCTTCATGGATTTCTATCTAATGCATACAGTGTGGTCGGTGTCCTGTTGCAATTACAGATGAATTAGCTCCAGTGTGATCAAGGATTCCCGGTGTGGTATAACATGTCGAAAAGTATTATGTTTCTTGTATTAATAGGAGTGTGTGTCGATGGAGTCACTTTGGCTTTTAAGGGTAGAATTAGCGGAATGGCAAAGGTGGAAGTGGCTGATGTTAACAGTAGTTTTGGAGAAGATTTGTAACAGTGTGGAAGATCTATCCTCTCTAATTCGAGTTTTCTTGTGCCCTGCCAAATTGGCGCTTTAAATTAGAACAACACCATCATACAAGGGGCGATCAGACAAAAAAGTTACAAGTCCAGTAAATAAATATTTATTAACAATAGACAGGAAATACGAAAGGGAATTAAGAGGAACACGTGCCTATCACATTTCGACATAATCACTAAATCTATTTAGGTATTTATTGGAACTCAGAACCAACTTGTTTAACCCATCTTGGTAGAAATCTTATCGCTGTCCATTGAGTCAGGTCTCGGTGGATGATGTCACTACACTGTCTTGGAATATCTCAGCACATCAGAAACGATATGCTGCACGCTACCATAGCTCAGTCCCAGCACTGCACTCACAGTTACCTATCGATCCTTTTGAATCATTTCTTCAATTCGTGCCGTGTTGATTTCTGTCTTTGAAGAACTTGCCAGGCCCCTTCCTGCCATATTGAGATTTTCGACATCCTGTCTGCCTGATTGAAAAGAGCAACATCATTTCGCTACTTATTGTCTGCTCATTGATTCTTAACCATGGACTTCCATGATTTGACTGTGAAGGTCAGATGCGGACACATTCTTTGCCCATGAAAATCGAATCATGGCTTACTCTTCCAAAGGAGACCAATTTCCTAAGATCTTAGCATTCCAATCATCCTGAACCGTCTGGGAACTTTGACTACCTACCCGCAAACCAGCTGTTTGATAAGTAGCATCGTTTGTCTTCACTCTGGGAAACAGAATTTCTCCACAATATGTAGTTTTGAAATGCTGCGACTTGTAACCTTTTTTTCTGATCATCCCTCGTAAAATTTACACGTCTCTACCAAATAGTACGTAAATAGTTAGTGAGATAGTTTATTATATAGAAGATTATAGAGAACAGTCGATGCTATAGACGATATTGCCACACTAATTAGTTTCTGAAATACAGTTGCGTAGCTATTTGAAAGTTACAAGATCTTGTAGGATTTTTTTTCGCCAATTTTTGGAAGTTGCATCTCATTTCATATAGGTAACAACTAATTCTTACCCTTTAGCTTTTCTTTTCCGCATACGCGTCCACGATTTAAAAAAAATATGTGTTATTGCAAATAACCATTTGTAACTATATTTCATACCTGATTTAATGACTACTACATCCATGTTGTGTTCGGACCTCCCTGAGGATTAACTTATAATCTGCATGATCTCCTCCTCACACAATCAAAATGTGAAGGAGGTACCGAAGCAGATTGTTTTTGGATTAAATTAGTGCTTATCAAACTTTCCATATTTCTGACCCAATATTCAATCATAATTTTCATCGCGCCCCATCCCCCTCCATACAATGCCTATGTTTTAATTCAATAATAAAAAAACTTTGACGCTAAAGCTTCTTTACGACTTTAACACCTGAAGTGCAACCGGCGTATATAAACTTTTTACTCAAAGTGTTAGTTGTCTCGGACGTATATATACGTCTTTTCAAAGTACCATATTTTCTCTGCACTTCCATCTGTAAAATTATTTTGAAGGCTTTCAAATGCAATACAACGACCTTTAAAGTGTTTAAGAAGGTTTTACTTATTTCAGAGGATTCACTTATATATATTTATTCCTTTTCTCCTCAATACCTCAAATACGCAAGCTTACTTCGAAAACGGTAGTATTGAGGCATTTATAAAATAACTAAACGGTAAGAAAGAAAGAAAATGATCGCGCGACTCGAACCCTATCCCACCGCATAGGAAGCAGGTGCAATACCAACTGTGCCACTGCGTCACTGGAGATAATTAAAATCTAATTGTATAAAATATAAGTTTGAGTTTCGAAGGCTATTTTCTTTGAATCGACTGGTCATTCGGCGCTAATACATTGAGCATTGAACACCCTAGAGAAATACTACTACTACACCAAGTCTCGTCCCAAAATGAAATTTCTTGGTCGTGCCCTCTCCTTGTTAGTACTGCGTGTGTGTTAAATTAATTATCAAATACATTGTGCAGAGTACTGATACATTTCTAAATATATTATATCAATGTAAATGTGAATTATATGTATATATATATATATTCTTTTAAGTATTAATCATGTTAATTCATCTCTGTCTTGTAGAGAAATTTTTTATTATATATATATATATATATATATATATATTATGGCTGCAATGCGCCTAAATATAGAGGAATTTTATAAATCACATTGTTATAGTTTTTATTATTGTAAGCGAATTAGCTTGTAGCCTAATTATGAATTCTTAATAGATTCTAAGGTGGCTATTGTGTGTATATATGTATATATTCTTACTTATTACCATTTTATTATCTACCATTAGTTCAAATTATAATTTTTCATTTATTTATTGACATGTTTTATTTATGCTAATTTTTGTTTATTCAAGATAATGTATTGTTTTTTTTACTATTTGTCATACTATATTTTGGAGAGTTAAGTCCAATTCATTCACACATTCAATTTTTGTATATGTGTTTTTTTTTACTATCTAGTTAATATTTTTATGTTTGTAATACTATTATTCAGTATTTCTATTTTTAGTGTTACTTATGATGACATGGGTTAAGTTTGCAAAACTTTAACTTACAATCAATCTTCTTCATATATCTTTTTTAATGGAATGTTCTTACTTAGTATTAGTGACTGGCAATTAGGTTAGTTTTTTGCTGATCTTTGCTCGGTGGTGTACTGATTAGGTAGGTACAGCATCGATATAAAATTACCTATTAGCGTGTTTTCATTCTTAGTTATTGTGTTGGGTTAATTGGTTGCTTTTTGAGCTCTATAATTAGCTTTGCTTTGCTTTGTGTTTTTACACAGCTTATTCTTCTTTTGAGATACTATCAAGTTTGTTTTTTTAAAAATTAACTTGTCGTTTGTGCTTAGGCGCTCTCTTTATACTGTTTAGGTACGTATCTTGGTTTTTAATACTGAGTTGGTACTGTACTTTGGTTATCGATATTGATTTGGTACTGAACTTCTGTTATCAATACTGATAGGTATAGTACTTCTGTTATCAAATTACCTATTAGTGTTTTCATTCTTGTTGTTGTGTTGGGTTAATTGGTTGCTTTTTTGAGCTCTATAATTAGCTTTGATTTGTTCTGTGTTTTTACACAGCTTATTCTTCTTTTGAGATACTATCAAGTTTGTTTTTTTAAAAATTAACTTGTCGTTTGCTTAGGCACTCTCTTTATACTGTTTAGGTACGTATCTTGGTTTTTAATACTGATTTGGTACTGTACTTTGGTTATAGGTATTGATTTTGTACTGAACTTCTGTTATCAATACTAATTGGTATAGTACTTCTGTTATCAATACAAAATTTTGACTCATTTCAGAATTAAGTAAAATGGTTAGGAAGATGGATTTTTATAACTCACTATATAATGACAATTTGGGAAAGGAATCTAATTTTGTTAACGATCTTAATGATTATAATAGTAACAATACGAATAAAAGATTCAAGACAAGAATTTTTTGGAACAAAAAATACATTAATAGTCATTCTTCTCATATTAAACAAAAAAACTTAGCCTCTAGCAATTCTAATATTCAATATGATAATAAAAGCTACATTGATATTAATAATTTACATGTAAATAAGGACAAATTATCCTCAAGCAAATATATAAACAATATATCTAATATTAGTACTAAGTTGAGATTCAACAAATGTAATGATAGTAGATGTAAAACTTGCACTATGATAGACAATGATCAATATGACTGTGGATCTAAATTTAAACTATGTAAAACTTTTAATTGTATTTACCTATTAAATTGTAAAATCTGTAGGTATAAATATATTGGACAGACCTCAAATACTATTAACATTAGAATTAATCAACATAGACATGATGTTAAAAACTTCAGTTATACCAACAATTCTAATAAAATTGAGCTCAGACACTTTCAAATGCATGGATTTAATAATGTTGAATTGTCATTATTAAAATAGTACCAAATACTAAGCACAGATTATGGTGGGAAAATCATTTTATCAGAAGTTTTAATACAATATATCCATATGGTCTTAATGTTTTATACCTTGCTAAAAACACACTCCAAATTATGTCACAGAGCAATAACAAAGAATTTTTTTATACTGCTTCCAATTCAGTTAAGAATTTTAAAAGAAACTCAAGGAGCAAAAGAACTAAAAGGATAAACAGAGATAAGAATTCTTTAATTGATAATATTAAAGCTATTATAAATGATTTTGAATTAAACTTTAATATCAAGCAGATCAAATACTTCATGTTTGGTCTTAATAAAAAGGAAATTGTACTGTTGGATGAAATTTTAAATAATGAGTGCTTTAAGGTGTGTCATGCAGTTCACATCATAAAAGACATTAATAATTTTTTACTTAATAAATTCAATATAAATGTCAATAAATTTAATAAACCTACTACAGAATACTGCACTTTATTATTCATGAATAATACATTTGATAAAGTTAATTTTTCTAGTGTTTTTAATAGACATTTGTCACTTTTTCCTGTTAGGAATGTAATAGTTAAAAAAGCTTTTAAATATAATAAAACAATGGGCAGATTTATCTTTAATTACAATAATAGCTCACCTTCTCTTGACATAGATGACTGTAAATGTAAGAACTATAATGAATTTATTGATAGCTATCACAAACATGTAGTAACTGGCAATTTAGATATAGTCAAGGATGGAATTTTAAAAGATATCATGAGTAAAGGCACTAGTTTTAGATTAACAATTTCTAGCAACAATAATACTGTTAAAAATCAAATTAATAATGATATAAATAATTTCATTACTAAATCTGCAGTTAAATATGGTTTGCCTTTAGAGGGCATTTGATGAATTTAAGTACAATATTTTAAAAGACCTGATGAAATTTAACTATTGTTCTAAACCAGTACTCACTTATAAAGATGTAAAACAGAAAATTTATGATTTACAAAAGAATTTTATCATTGTTTACATAGATAAAGTGCCTGGTAATTATGCTATTATCTGTAAGTATTTTTATAATACTATGATTAATGAACATTTTTTAAACAATAAATCTTTCAATAGATTGGAATTGTCAGAAAAAGAAATTACTAATCGAATCACTGCTATATACAAGAAATTGAATGTTCCCACTCATAAGATTAAGTTTCCATATATATTTTTAACACCTAAATTTCATAAAAATCCTGTTAAATTTAGAACAGTAACAAATGGTTTTAAAACTTATATCACTGATGCAGGTAAAATGCTGCACAATATTTTGCAAGAATTCATCAATAAGCAATGTAATAAAGCTATAATTAAAAATAGTAAAGAAATTATAGATTTTTTTAAAGATAAAAATACTTATTCAGTTCATAGTTATGACTTTGAAGATCTTTTTAACTCTATTGATATCAATGTTGTAATTAGGGTAATTTTGGATAATTACAGAAATTATAACCTTAATATTAATTTACAAAAATTTAGAACTCTAATAAATTTTGTCCTAAAAGAAAATTACATTAATTTTAATGGTTCTCTGTACAAACAAACCAAAGGTTTGCCTCAGGGTGGCCCTGCTAGCAATAGTTTGGCTAATTTATATTTACACTTTTACGAAAATAATTATATTATTAATAATGATTATTACATTTTTAGATACATAGATGACCTAATTATTTTTGGTAAAAATAATAATTATAATCCCAATATCAATTTTTATCCGGAATATTTAAAGCTTCTTAAAATTAATAATAATCCTGTTACAACTAATTACTTAGATGTATCATTATATATTAAGGACTATAAATTACATAGCAATATTTATGATAAAAGAGATGATTTTAATTTTAACATTCTTAAAGTTCCATCATGGAATTCTAACTTATCCATCTCAATATATCGAAATATTATTTTGAATTATATTTATCGTAACAAGGTATTAGTTAGTGATAAATCTAATATATATTTAAATATTAATAACTTTATTAAACATTGTATAGAACTAAGTTACCCTATTAAATTTATAAAATGTTATATAACAGTTAAATAAAAAAAGTTTTTTCAGTTATACAGTTTATAGATAGATGGCGCCTCTAGCTATGTAATTTTGTAATAATATATTTTATTAAAAATTAATCGTTTATGTCTGGATGGTATTTTTATTTTATATAAATTTTAAAATAAAATATAGAAATTTTAAAAGTATATATATATATATATATTGTAACATTGCTACTTTCTCAATACATAATAATTATATGCGTTACTGTTATTGTCCATAAGAAGCGAGTATGTATTCACGTGGTAAGTCTATTAGTTTGGCTTTGATTTTAAATATTTTAGTAATTATTAAAAGCTATAACATTATAGTATTACATTAATAGCTTATGGTTTTATCTATAATATAGTTAAACTTATCTAGAAATTTATTGCTTTCCCTATGGCCCAGAATACTGGCAAATTCAGGTGAAGGTTGGCTGGCCAGAAAACTTTGTTTAAACCTGCATTCCTAGTTCCTAAGGCTGGGAGTTTGCTTCTAGTATTTCTGTGGCTAAATCTTTCCTATTATGACGATAGTTATCTTAGGTTTATAACTATTTTTGTATATTTTTGTAATATATATATATATATATATATATATATATATATATATAAATATATATATATATATATATATATAATATATATATATATATATATATATATATATGTCAGGCCCCAGGAATGATTAAAAACTTTTGAAATTCCATCGGACTAGATAATATCAAATGTTCCACTATGGAACTGTCTTCATAATTAAGTTTTTGCCTAGGGCAAGTTTTTCGGTAAAAAATGAAATCAAGTTTTTTGTTGTCTTCTAGCTTTAGGTTGTGGAACTTTTGTATTCTTCTTGTCTGGTAACATCAAATACTGTAATTAACAATTCTCTATTTTCTTGGTACGTATTATTAAATAACTGATTATCGTACCAAAACTTGATGTAACTTCCTGTTAAATATTTTGGGAGGTTTTTGTGTTTCCAAATTTCGTCTTTTTGATATTCGAGGCATTGTTGATCAAAACAGTCCAGAAAACTTTTAAAAGAACTAAACTTAGTATTGTCAAATTCAGGAGAAAAAAAATTGTTCCGAAGTGTCCCTTGTGACTCCTGCCTGAGAGAATCGTCTTCTATTGTATTATGATTGTCCATGCAGTCGCTAGTTCGAAAAAATAAATTCTTAAAGTTCATTTTCTTGGTTTCGTGCATATATGGGGTCTCCGCTCGGCATCCCGCCGGCTCTTGTCAGGCCCAGGCCTGCGGGTTAAATGATGAGACATCTTCTATTGTTAACTCTTCTTTTTATTTCACTACAATACTCTAATATCCAACATGGCGTCCCTTTGGCGTCAACACTATAGAACAATAGACGGTATTCCGGCCAGGAGTCCACCAGCTACTTCTCTCCAGTACGCTTTCGCCTTCGTCAGCGCTCGCTCCACCTTTAAATAGGCTTATTTACCCTCAAATCCTTACGTGATGATAAAGAGTTCGCTCTATTTTTATTTCTTACTCCTTTAATTTTAAAGCTAATCTTTTCAAACCTGACATATATATATATATATATATATATATATATATATATATATATATATATTGGGAGCAATCAAAAATTTTTTGAAAGCCTTTAAATCAAAGATTTTTGTGTAAATATCTCCTTAAAGAACTGAAATATTAGACAGCATTGTGCAATTGAATTTCTTTTGAGCAAAGTAAAGCTACTTGACATTTATCGATTTTATAATTAATTCCTATTAATGTATAGCTTAATTAAAATATTATAAAAAAAGCTAAAGCAATGAAGTCATTAGATTTCTCAAAAAGCCATACAAGGATTTATAAAGATATGCGAACAAAGTAGTATTCGAAAGTAAAGTTTGGATATGTTGCACATACATACAAAAAACATGTTTCCTAAATAAATTTCTTGAAATATTAACCCGATAATTCTAAGAATAAAATGATTTAAAGCATTATGTACTAATGGAATAAATAATATAGTAATTATTTTTTTAGTGTCGAAACTACTTATCATTTTACTGTAAAATATTAGTTGAATATTGTCCAGATTATTTTCAGATACTTATTACATCTCAAAAAACATTTGAAAACAAATTCTGTATTATTAATTTTTGTTGCAGATATGCTGTTATGAGTCCATTTATACCAAAAAATACAAAAAAAAAAAATACAAAAAATTTTCAAGAAAGAGCTCTATGGTTTGCTTATTAATTTTAATAAAATGTGTATATTTTTATAATTTCAAATAAAAATATAGCAATGAATATAAAAATTTATTTTCATCTAAGTAAATCAAAATATTAAGACTATTTTTAAAAAAAAAAAAAATTTTAAAATTATTAAATTTGAAAATTAATTCATGTACAAATTGCAAAATGAGGTTATGTTTTAGAGACACATTAACGAAAAATCTTGAAACCGTCATGTTAAAATGATTGCTACTCTTTTGTAAAATAATTTTTAACTAACTAAATTCCCAAGATTTTTATATAAACATGTTTAATTTTTTATTTAAAATATTTCCTTTAATAAAGTGTTAAGTTTTCTAATGTGCTTTTGAAAACTTTTCTAAGTATATGATTCATTAAATAGAATTTCATTAATTAGATAGTGCACAAAAATATTTTGTGGGAAAAATAATTTATGTCAACTTTATAAATTCAAAATAGATGAAATTATTTATTTATAAGATGAAGGATAAATCCACAATTAAATAATAAGGTTTGTATACTGTGTCCTTTGAAAAAAAACCCCTTTTACTCATGAATACTGAAAGTCATGTTCAATATTTTGAACAGTAAGTAAATTCTCTTAATTAATCCTCTATTAGCTCTTGAATGACGTCAATAAACAAAAACAATTACATACTTTATATTTAAACTTTCATTACGAAAAATAAACACCCATTAAAAAAGAGAATTAATAAGAAGAAACAAAATATATGTATAATTTGCATTAATATACAACTAGCGATCGAGATGGGGAAAATTGTAATAAAAATGTTTAAATATTTAAGAACATAACTTTTTTTTATTTCTTATTCAACATTGAATTTCTCTTATACTTCTCAATATTGAAGCTTTGAATATCATGATCTATTTCAGTATTTTATATCGCTTAAGTAAATTTACCTGTCATCTGAACAAACCAAGTGGAGATTTACCTGTTTTTATTACCTGATAGATCTTTTTGCGTAGGAATTTTCTAGAAATATTTGAGAACATGAGAATTAAGAATTAACTGAGATATTCGTGACATAGGAATTTTTAGATCAAATCATTCAAATTCAGTGGTTTCATTCATATTAAGTGTTTTTACATTTGATATTTCGAAGTATTTGAGAAGCACGTCCTTAAACTCGTAAACTACTGTGAGACTTAATAAGTTTGCTTTCAATAAAGTTATAAATCCTAAAATTAACCCCTGAAAGTCTAGTCATGATTTTAAATCGATATTTGTTTGTAAATTCCACTCAGAAATAAAAGCTATATGAATTGAAAATGAGTCTTAAAATATTCTTTCTATAGGAATTACGGGCGATGGACACTTATTGAATTAACTTACCGTAAAATACGGCGTATAACACGCACCCATACTTTTAAATTACATTTTTCAAATTTTTGTCGAACATTTGCCGTATAACGCGCACCTTTTATTTTACGAAAAACCTGAACTATATGTGTGTAATGCTGTTATGTTTTTCAGTAAATTATTCGAGGTATTGTTCCAAGCTTTAGAAAAAGTTTAGTACACTTCTCTAAGAACTGAAGCTCTTTAGTATCATAAGAAATGTCATTTCTTTTAAATAAGAAGTATTTCAATGTGTATAAAGTCTTATTTTTTATATTATTATCTCATTTTTTTTAAAGCTATCATTTTTATACCCTGCGTAAAACGCGCACCGGTAAAGTTACATCTCATTTTTTGTGTGAAAAGTGCGAGTAATACGTCGGATTTTACGGTATTTATACATTGAATGCTAAGGTAAAATAATTATGTTATACAAAGAGTTTAGGAGAAGCTATCAAAATTGTTTTTTATAGATTATTCTCTTATATTTTGAAAATACTTTGTGATAAATTAATTTAACAAATAAGAAAACACTTCTTTCTTCTTATCTTCATGATTTTCAATCCTACGCTTTTACATAATAGAAGCAAATAAATGAAATATATGAACGAATCCTCAAAATAACGTTTAAACGTCAGTAATCCCTCATGGTAAAATTTGTTTTGTTTTTTTAAATTGTTGTACCAATTTGTATGAAGACAGCATATTTTTAGTCTCTTGGTATCGTTGATTCGTAAAGATAATGAACAAAGAACTTGTTAAGCATTCTGGTAGCGATACATCATACTTGTATTCTAAATGTCATCTTTTGCAAGAAAAAGGTAAGGGGAGGTTAAAATTAGCAATAACTTCATCACACAGTCAAGTAGGCATTAGATGAACGTGACATATGAAGTCACATTTTCTGAGACAGGAATTTTGCTGATTAGCACTATATTATTGGCTTATAAGCGTTAACACTATTCTTAACTTTTTTTTCTCTTTTTTTTGTAAAAAAATTATTTTGACATTTTTAAGGTTGCCTTTGGCTAATGTTAAAGAATAGGATTCAAATTCGGAATATTTTTTTCATATATAAAAGTACTTTGACATTAATATTATATTCTGGCTTCAATATCCTTTAGAGAATCACTTATTTTATCATATTATCCCTGTTGACACATTTTACTCTTGTAACATGTGTTTCACATTTTTTTCTTCAATACCGCAATGTTAAATAAACTATTCCTTTACATTTTAAAAGGAAAAACTAATTATATTAATGAAAAACTTTGAGATTTTTAAAAAACACTGTATTATAAACAAATACATAAGTTACAATGTCACAAATTTTTTTTATTATAAAAATTGAGGCAATTTTTCTGTTTTAAAATGTGCTCCGCGTTTAGTTCACGCTTTCGTACATGGGGCGAAAAACGCCTTAATCGTACGATTTAACACCAGGGTTCGGGAATCTTTTAACAGTGACGTGTCAAATCATTTTACCAATACGATTCAGCGTGCTACACAGTAGGACATATTTGATAATACATGCAAAGATATAAGTCAATAAAATATATTTAATGTTTTTTTACATATTAATTTTACATCATTTAAAGATATTTACTTACATAAAAATGATAAGCATAAAATATAACTATTTCTTTAACAAAAATAACTAATATAAATTGTACATATGCTATATATATATATGCATTTTTAAACATATATTAAAATAAGAAATAGAGAACATAAAATATAAGTATTCCACTTCATTATGGTTCAACAAAAAATTAAAAAGGTATTGTAAACCGCTCTACTTCATGTCGCAAAATAAGAGGTAAAATTTGGACTTCCAATATGACACGCACGATTCCGAACATTCAGTTGTTAACAACTTCTCCTGGACTCGAAATATTTTTCATATGATAAAAGATTTGTTCACTTAGATGATGTGTTGAGCCAAAAGCGAAAGCAGAGAGTCCATGCAATTTTCTCTGTTCAAACAATTAAATCTCTCCAGCAATAACATTCAAATAATTTGCAAAACAGCTGTATATTTATTTATCTTTCAGGTTTTTTCCTAATTCCGTAAATAATACACATAATTCATAATACGTTTGTCAAACAAGGTCCATTACAAATTTATCAGCTACCATCCATTTTAAAAATTGCTCCTCGTGCCATAGGTTGCCGACTCCAGGTTTAAGCGTTTAAATACGTTTTAACAATGTTAAAAGTTTCATCATATTCTTCTGACAATCGACTTGAAGATAGACATTTGACTTAAGAATTAGTAGCATATCCTTTTAATGATAAACAATAATATCTACAGTACTAGTTAATTTATTTTATTTAAAAATAATTGCTACAATCTAAAGAGTTTGGGCATTTTAAAGTTTTTGAAGCAATATTATTACTTGCCTAAAAAAAAACCTTTCTTTTGCATGAGAATGCGCCACAGTAACTAAGATGTTATAATAATGGCCTTGAGTCAGCTGGTATCGTATTAAAGAATAGTTTCTACCAAGGGTAAGTGAAAATGGGGGGATTAATTCGTTAAAAATTCAAGTAGGACTTTTAAGCCTTTAATACGAAATTATATGGATGTCAGAAAATTGAGTAAATTAGATCAGGTGCTGTCGTGATACTTGATAGTAACGAATTTTCGAGAAGTCGTTTTATGTCTTCAGCGTGTCAAATAATACCTCAACATATTGAAGGAATACCAAGTAAATTTCAATTGATATTTTAATCTGAAACACTTATATTATATTTGGTTTAATATATTAAAATAAAGTTCATTAGTAATTTATGTTTTCAATGATGGTTTATTATCGAATTCTTTCTTTATGAATTCCTCACATTTTATTCATTAAAAAATATTTGGGATATATCTAAGTAAAAGACGTGCAGGATCTTGATATGATGAAAGGAATATACACAGAAAGACAATTTCGTTTATAAAGAAAACATCTTTAAAAAAAATGAGAAAAGTTTAGTACCGTACGTAAGAGTTCAAAGTGTGGCCGCGGTGGCCAAGTGGTCTAGGCTTCGGATCATGGCTAGCGTGTCATGAGTTCGATCCCAGTTCCACTAAAAGATCCCCTCAGGGGGGGGGTCACCTTCTATAGGTGAGTACGGGTGCACAATCCCGAGGTGCCCTAGTGATCTTTTCCTTTTCCCACGGGGTTTACTGTCTTTGGTAAACACGGGCTTCACGAACCCGGGTACCCTAGTGATAATTCTCTATTTTCGACAGTCTTTCTTGTCATTCAATTCATTCTTTCTTTCTCTCTTCCCGTCTAGACCACAGATATTAAAACAAATGTTTGGCGCAGTATAGCCGAAATCGGCTCTTGCGCCAATAAACCCCAAAATCACCAATCACTCCACTAAAAAATCCGCCGTGTAAGGGAGCGATGCACGTTAATTCTGTCGAGAGCTCAAACATCCTACCATTGGTGTGGTGTGGTAGTTAAGAGAGGGGGTACCAGCTCAGGTGTCGTCCGCATCACTTGACCATGGTTCAAAATTACGCGGACCGTCGCCAAAAGCCCTCGTGTTGCTAATCAGTGCCACGTTAATATTCACTCATTCATTCAAAGTTTATACAAATATTATTTTTATGCATACAAACTGAGATTTCTTAAATTTTAAAACAAGAATGTGTTTAATATTATGAATTACCTCTTGAGGGTAAGAAAAGAAAATTTAATATTTGCACTTTAATGAATTTTCTTATATTACTTTTAAATATTAAACTGGTGTGAAATATTAGGATGAGTTAGAAAGAAGAACTTGTATATATTACCTTACAAAAAATCTAAAGCTGGTGTTTATACTATATATAAAATAAGGGTTTTCAAATGACAAGTCTAAATTTTCATTATAATAGTTATAGCAATGAAGAAAGCCATATTTTTATAATCAAAGTATTTAATTCTTGCCAAAGAAAGCTCTATGATTCGAATACTGCTAAAATTGAGGTTGATGTGTTGCAATTAAAAATCAGAAGGGATATTATTGCTCTTGTTGAAAACATTTTCCAGCATTAAAATAAGTATACTTGAATATTAATTGGAAGAAAAAAATTTGAACTGAGAACAGTTCAATTACCAACATTTATTTTACTGACAGTATAGGTACGTCTTCTGTTCACCAAATATTATGCAAACCTTAATACAAATAGAAAAAGGAATTTAGATTTAAGAAACATTTTATATTTCGAATCCATCTATTTTTTTTATCTACGAGAATAATAAGCCTTTATCATATTCCAAATGAAAGTGATATTTGGATTGAGGGTTTTACATAGAATATGAATCTGATTCCGTTTTAATACAGGTTCGATCATAATGTATTTGAACATATATTCATTAAATATCATAAAATAAACGAAATGTCTAAAATTTAATCATTAGCACATTTTAACACTTTTTTTCATTTTAACTATTCTTCTCAGCGTTTTGAAGTGAATGCATTATATAAAGGATATAATCTTTAATCAGTTATTTTAAGCATAATTGTGTTTAAGTAGCTAAAAATTTCGCCTTATTTTTATTTATGTAATAATTTTAAAATTAATCTTGAATAAACAAAATATTTAAAACTTGTAACAAAATGTGAACTCTAAGTAAGAAATTTATAAAATAAAATTAATATGTTAAATAACACTGTAATGTAATAAATTTATATTTGTAGTCATCGACCGATGTCTCGGTACTCTCAGATTATTATCACTGCCTAGTAAAATTACTTTTTTCACCCCAAGTATCTATCTTCGAGGAAAGTTATTGATTATTCTTATTATTTTTTTAAACACTGGTTAAATACTCTAGTTTTATAAAAATATAATCTTTTTTTTTAAAAATTATTTCTAATTCATCAAAAGTTATATTTGTGTTCATCATATCGTGTAATTGTATAGTCTCTATTTATATTCTTTTCAAAAACAATCATAAAATTGTAGAGTTTGCCACAATTTCCCTCAACTGAGCATGCTGTTCCAGTTTGATTTTATTTTAATATTTTATACCATCTGTAATTTATTTTATCACTTTTATTTATTGTTAAATAATAGCCTTATTAATTTTGTGTTTAAAATTGATATAATACGCTTTTGTATAAAGGGGGAAGATTATTTTTGGTGTAAGTTATAAAGCTTCTTTTGTTATTTGAATCTCATTTTACCTCAAGAAAGTAGGTTTTCCGACATTATTAAACTACAAACTAAAGTTATTTAAAAATTGGGTTTTTTTATTATTTAGATGGATTTTACAAAAATTTAACCAAACATTTTTACATCAAATACCTTTGTGATTTAAATTATAATATCTAATTTCATTTTACCTTAGAAATACAATCGTGGTCTTAACTTGCAAACAGTTATACACGAGAGTCTCTTAAGCACGAATTTTAACTAAGAATTAACAGTTTTGACTGGTAATACACGGTGATAAATCAAACTATAAGAACAGAAATTTGATGAAACTATGAATTACCTAATCTCAATCAGAAGAAAAAGATTTTAAAGAATGCTGTATTCAAATTTCTTGTTAAAATAAGGAGTATCGGTGTTGCAGCTAATTCAGTTTGTCAAAGTTCACTAGAAAATCAGCTACAAGAAAGGGAAACGTTATATTTATAATAAAACATGTTGACAGTGCTTCTTCACGATCAAGCAAAGTGAAAAATAACAGGGAGTATAAATATTGCAGGAGTGAATTTCAAGAGATGCATATACATCACATTGCTCACCAAGTGCATGGACCACATGCATTTCATACCATTTTATTTTTGTCTATGTTGATAGAAACCGACTCTTCTTTATCCCAAGAGATTTCAGTGAAATGCGTAGATGCTCGACTATTTAAGTCTATCTCTTGAAAGGAATTTGTGGAGATTTCTCCCAAATTACAAGATAAATTGACAACCGAATGTGGCGTTTGCTACAGTTTGGTGTAGAATATTGCATATGAGACATACACATATCCCATTTATGTTAAAACTTTTAAAACTAAGGACTCTCTTCACTGAGTAACAATTTTAAAAAGTGCTTGAGAGGAGAACAAGTAATCTTCAATTTCAACAAGCGTAGCTTTTAAATGCTTAACTTTTCAGCCGACTCTACTGCAAGTAATCTTTTCAACACACGTAAAGAGTATGTCTCGGCTGAAGGAATCCTAGAATCACTGATGTTATAATAAAGAGCAGGAATTTGCAGTGAACATTTAGACATGTATTATTTCGAATCGAGTAAAGGACTTCACAGCAATGTGTAAGATAAACTTGGCGTCAGAAGAGTTCGAGAGCTTAATAAAGTCACTTATTCGCAGGTGTAAGTTTTGTATGCTATGGCACTTTAGGAAGCTTATTTGCACATGCATTTTGGGTCTTTCTCTGACTTGAAGGAGACCGTGAAATTAGTGATTTCGCAAACTCTTCATTTGTACTTCAAATACTTTTGATAAGTTATTTTCAATAGCAAATATTTAATTTTATATTTTTCTGATACTCTTATTGAAATGTGACTTAGGGTTTCATAATACGTATTGTTTGTTTCTCTCTACATATATATTACTATTCCCCTTATTTCAATAAAGCAGTTTATGGATATTTTTAATTTGTAAAACCCGATGCATAGGATTATATCCAAATGGACATAAATAATTTTTAGGTAAAAATAAAATTAAAAAAAAAAAGAATTGAAAGCAAAATATTTAAAGTGACAATTTTACTATTAACAAGTAATACTTTTAAGTTATTTCACTTTAGATTGAGTGGTATTTATACAATATTCTTAGTGTTCAAGTTAGACTTTATATCCATCTTTATTTTATTTAACAAGTTTAAACTAAGCATGAAAATCCGGCAAACTTTAATTTCAATCTTTTTTTACCTCTCTTCATACATGCTTCTTGTTAAATATTATTCAACTGTTGAAACATAAGTCTGTTAAAACATTATTTACAATTTTCAGTGCAGACATTTATTTCCTAAAAATCTGATGTCAATGTTTACACAATTCCACATTTCCTTTAATTACCTTATTTACATTCTTGTGATATATTCAAGTAACTCAGCAGCTCTTATAAAATCTAGTCTTTAGTGCAAATATTATTAACCTTCAGTCTAACAGAAAGAAACATGTAATGAGTATTTACGAAGAATTTTAACAATGTTTTACTAATTATAAATAATAATAAGCCACTTTGTAAAAACAAATGTTTCTTTTTTTAAAAAAAAATTGTGTTTACATATTTTTCCATTGCTAGAATAATTTCGATCACATTTACAAATTGAAATGTTAGAAAATAAAAAAAAACAAGATAGATTCGAAATTAAATTCCAAATTTCTACAATTACAGAAGAGAAAAAACATTAATTTATTTATATTCTCTCTCAGTGTGTTTATATTTATCTAAATAAATTTTATATTGTATTCTATATATGTTTTAAGAATTTTATAGATGTTTAAAAAAAATTGTTGTTTTTTTTCTATGATGAACAATATGGCTCTTTCAACGTTCGATATAAATTTTTGGACGAGGAAAAGAAAATAATTATAATTGAAATTTTGTAAATAACAGTTAGAAAAAAATATGTCTCAATATGTCATATATGTCTTAACTGATATACCTCAAACTACCAAAGCATAAAGAAACGTAGCCACAATTTTATATAAAAAAACCACTTACAAAAAACATGAATATATTGACCTGTACAAATTAACAAGATAATAATAATTAATATAGCTCATTCTATATAAAGTATTTTCATGTTATTGCATGTATAATTAATTTTGCCTATATTTATTGAGTGAGTAATTCTTTCATTTTAGAACTCAAAACTATGTGTTTTTGAAACAATACATGAATTCATTCAAAATCATATATAATGTGAAATTGCTTTTTAAATACGAAACATGGTCAGAAACGAAAGCAATTCGTAAATTTTACACGATTATAATTCAAAAGACCAACAAGAAAAAAAAGAGAGAAATATTGAATTTTTAAATCTTAAATAATATTTTATGCAATTTGTGTATGATTAAAAATATACGGCATTGTATATATATATATATATATATGTGTGTGTGTGCCAAAATATATTGCAATATTACTATAAATGTAAATTATTTCGATTAAAACAATATTTTACGTGATATATATTTTTATTCAATTCAGTTTACTGATGTGATTTCTTTCAATTGACTTTTAATCGAAAATATAACAGCAAGTTTCTGTAATGAATTAATAAATTTTGCAGCTATTTATTATTTCTATGCATAAAATCATAAAAAAATAGGGCTTTTACAAAATACGTAAAAATATTTGCTTTTGATAGAAGTAGTTTTCAAACTATTATGCTTCGTTTTAATATACATTAAATTCCTTCAAAGGAAATTTAAAGTAAAAAAAAAAAGAACAAATATTTTCCATTAACACTGCTAAAAAGCAAGAAGTATTTCAGCAATTTGCTTTTAAAGTTGAATTGAAGTGGAAAACATATAAATTATTTTTCTCTGGTATTTTTTAAAAAAAGACTCAGTCATTTTATATTCACAAATAAAATATGTAAAAAAAAAAAAAAAAAAAAAAACTTCACTTGTTTAATTTTTAAATACTTGTTTTTATTAGAATTATTCTAATGGGAAATAGCACTAGAATTTTTTCAAAGGGAAAAACTCTAAAAAGCTTGTATTTTTTTTGTTAAAAATTATACATGTATTTTTTTTTTAAATAAACGAAAAATGTTTTTCTTTCTTTCAAATAAATGAGATAAATTTGAAATCGTCACAGAAATCTTCATGCAAATCAAAAACATTTTAGCATTTTATTCTTTTTTCACTTAGAAGAAAATATTTTTATTAAATTTCGTTCTTTTCTTAAAATATTTTTCATAGTTTTCAGGATGTTTATCTAAGAATTTTTCTCACCTTTTGGTATTTACAATCGGTAATCTCACAATGGTCTTAAGATTCAATTTTGAATTGATTTTTTATTAATTAATTTCAGACAAAAAAAAGGTAATAAATTATAATGATAGTTTTGGTCCAATAACTGATTTATCATGCACTAAAAATTGTTGGTATTATACAGGAAAAACTTCATGACGTATTCATCGTGTTTGTTAAAAAAATCAAGTATACTTAAGGCATTAATAATTTGCAAGTGCAGTAATGTTTGCCTTATATCTACATAATATCTTAAAACATTTCGAAATACAGCATAGGGCAGTCAAACTGCATATTTCTAAGACGCTTGTGTGGTGGGGGCGTGTACGTGGTTGAATGTAGACAGCGCTTTTCACGCTCTGCACGTTTGAAAATTTAGTAACTAAGCGGTGTTGGACTAGTGAACAACAAAGTTTTGCGTTACAGCATATTTAGCAAATGGACGAAGTTAGTAGATGTATAATGCAAATTCCGCCTACTTTTTTATCTTCCTCCTCTTTTCCAAGCAGGAAAACCATTTTTATTCAGTCTAGCAACTTGAAAACAGCGAGTCAAAGAAGAAAAGATGGTAGAGCAAAAACTGCCAGGACTCCCGAGAATTGAAGGTTGAACCAGTAGAGATTGCAAAATGGAGAATATAGAAAGAAGCCATTTTCCTTGAGTAATACTTAAAAAGTTATATATATATTTGTCGGTAAACTAATTCCCATTTGTGTTCTTAACATTTGTTGCAATAAATGAAAAAATAAATATTTTGAACATTTTTAACATATAAAAAATGGGATAGTTCACTATTTTACCCAATAAATACAACATGAAAAAGCCTAAATTTTAAATGGGGAGATAAAGACAATAGGCTACCGTGAGGTCTATCCTTTCCAACTCGGGTTTTTTTTTTCGTCCAGTCAAATTGACACTGTGATCTAGAACAACTCAACTTCTCAAATGAACGCCACTACGAAATATCCCATAAATAGTCAGTGAGATAGAGAACACAGGTGTTATTTTATGGACAATATAGCCACACCAGTGAGTTTTTGAATTACAGTTGCATAGCTACTAGAAGTTCTCGGCATGTTTCTCTTTGACAAGTTTCGGAGATTGCATATCATTTAAAATAAACACTTATTATTTCTTACTATTTAGTTGTCATGTCCGCATATCGCGTAATCAATTCTAAAATTTAAATTAATGTAAATAAATCTGTTGTGTGTGGTAATCATCCCGTGCTTGATTTTAATGGCTTTTCAATCCATACTGCATTTGTATCTCCCGGGAACCTGAACGATTAGCTGAACCTCCATATCAACCAACTAGAGGTACTTGTCAAAGTAAAAAGACAACTGAATTCTTCTAAATCACAAATGCGATAATTATACAAACTGTATATAAGAGCTTATTATGTTATGAATATGCTTTCTCTTGTACATAAGTATTGCGTAACTGATTTTAAAAATATGAATGCAAGAAACTAGAAAAAGCATTTTCATTTACGGTGAATCTAATTAGATAAGATCAATATAATAAAATTGTATTTTTTTTCTGCTTAAGACACTGAAATGAACTCCACAAAATGAAGATATTGTTTATTTTTCACATTTTAATTAAGAATGGTCATCTGATCCTTTACCTCTTTATTTACAGCTTTTATAATTCAATTTCTACATTAATAATTTTTTTCACTTTCTTCGATTACTGTTAGACAGAAAAGTGAGTTGGAAAGTTTCGTAGTGCCTGATTTGTAGGTTGTAGTTTCAAGTATCCGTGTAGAGTTCTTGTCTGAATTTTTTTCTGAAGTAGATTGAGACTAAGTTTGGCATTGCACATCTGAAGCATTTCTTGTCGAATTGGATACCAATCAGTGGTTTCTAGTCATACCATAGACCTGCAATTACTATTTGTCATGATTGCCTTTTGCCCACAGTTTCTCGATTGAAATTAATTATATCTAAACTTTTTTATTGTAAATGGACACTATTAATTGTGGAGGAGAATAATCCAACAAACTTTGTATTTCTGTTAGACTATATTCATGTTCTCGGTCAAAAGAAATATCATACTTTTTCCATTCTGTTGCTTCAAAATTCTAGTTTAACATAAAATATAAATGTTATATTAATAGTTTTAGACTTTCATCAAAGGAAATTCATAATAAGCATAAAAGTTCAATTGTGATTGATGGAAAGATTATTCGCGGAGCTTGATTTGCAAACATAAAAAGCTTTCATCACATCAGTTCATATTTTTTGCCAGTGTTTTTACTTTTTATATTTGTACAAGTATATCTTAGATCAATCTACAATTTCTTTACATTTAATCAAACATAATGCACAGAAATTCTCTATTACAAAAAATTGAGGTTCTAATTTGACATACTATACTATAAGTGACGAACCATATTTCGTAAGCAAAGAAAATGACTTGTTTCAAGTACAAACAAGAAGTTAACTTATACTTTCTACATGTGAATAAGACCAAACTGTGTTATTATTGCTAATAATTCAGAATAGCTCAGATTAAGCCTTTAATATTGTATTTTTTGAATCACTAGCTTTTACCCGCAGCTCCGCTGGCGTTGATGTCTTTAAATAACTGTCAAAGTCGTAATCATTATCATTAGAAAGTAAATAATATAGTATAGTATTTTTTTTATTCCTTGACTGGAACCAATAAAATTTAAAAATTCTAAAATTGAGCTTAGTTTTAAAAAACTGAAAACATAATTTATTATAATAATTAACAACAAATATTCAATAACTTAAACTATTAATATTTTTAAAAATCGAAAGTATCTACGTCTAATATATAATTCCTCTTTAAAAGTGTTCAAAACAGAATATGATTCTAAGATGCTACTGTATACCATATTATATGTTCTTCCGTCAGTTGCAAATATGTGAAGATTTGGGCATTGGGCACACCAATCAGACTACATATGGGCCATGGGAAAAACATTGCTTTTCCAAATGCACCCCTGCTATCTGAAATGTTAGCTTTGTTAATAGCAACAGTGAAACTGGAAATTGAACTTGTTTGAATTGAAACGGTAGGTCAGTGGGGATACTTGGAATTCGAGGTATGATAACACTATCCTTTTTCATGACATGTGTTCAAATATTGGCACCAAGTATATTCTGCGTCAGTTTTGTGATCCAAAGCCTCGTTCCTTTACATAGTCGAGGGGAATCAAGATTTTGCATAACTTGTACATTTAGTTTTAATTGAAGTTTATGTGAGGGTAAACCCGAAAGTTCAAGTGAATTTAAGAACTCCGTGGGATACGAAGTACTTTGTTCTTTATCCGTGATTGTATTCACTGATAAATATTTCTTCAATTCTCCCCCCCCTCCCCCGCACGTCGTTTAAATTTTCAACGTTGATTTTATGGAAATTCATTGTTAGGCGCCAATATTGATCTTGCGCGCAACCACTGATCCCAATTTAAATTTTGTTTCAAGCCCGGATAAATTTGAGCAATAAGATTTACATCATTTTCTTCAACATTACAAAATTATCTGGAAGTAAAATATAACCTCCAGCATTTGCGTCCAAACATCCATAACCAATTTTCAATTACGTCTCTACATAATGTTCCGAATCTACGTCATTATGAAGATGCACTCTCATATTCGTTTTCAGAATGAATTGTTCAACTTTTCCCCATAAGCTTGAATTCATCAGCTACCATTCCTCCTATAATATCTGTACTATCTCGTAAATCCTGAAGAGTCCGATTAAACGCTTCTACAGCTTTCTTGTGAGACATCGTACTTTCATCCCATACTAAAAGCTTACATTGTGGAAGCATCCTGCCTTGAGAGCTATTTTTTCTGAAATTTCAGATGAGTGAATCTTCAAATGCAAGATTAAGCGATAATTTTAAAACGGAATGTGCAGTACGACCGTTGGTCAGTAATATCGCGGCTATACCAGAAGAAGTCATAGCAACTGCTATCTTCTGGGTTTTTCTGATGATAATTAATAATAAGTTTAGCAAAAACGTTTTTCCGGTTCCTCCAGGGGCGTCGAGAAAAAAGAGTGCACCAATGTCGGATTCTATTTTGCGTAATACTTTGTTCTGGAGTTAATTAAGGGATAAATTCTGTTACTTAATGCAATGCTATAAAATCGTAGTTTAATTCTCAAGCAATTTCATTATCAAAGCTATTTCCGTCGACACGTCTAGTACTAATCATTCCAAAATAATGTAGCTTCTTCCCAACTATTCTGAATACCTTTATTACGTTTCGTTGTAGATGTGTTCATTGAAAGGCATATTCGGTTGTTTTTCATCGCAAAATATCTTCCGCTATGTAGCCTTTGTACGTATTCCAAAAATTCAAAGTAATAAATACTTTCAAAACTAATCAAACTAATCAAAACTACTAAAGTAATCAAAACTTTTTATGAAACTGTCAATTAATATTACCATAGAATTTTCAATATCACGCGCATGCAATTCGCTAAAACTTTATTTCGTTTCCCTCTTTAAAAAGTGGGAGAAAATTTGCATTAAAATATCTGGGATTGTCGGAATAGAGAACTTCTTAGCCAACTTGGCGATATTTCTCAAAGTTTGAGTTTGACATTTAACAAACGTAACGTAATAAACGTTAGACGTTTAATAAAAAACCATTTAAAAAATTGCTTTTTGTGAAGATGCTAAATTACACTATGTTTCAGTTATTTGTTACAAATGTGAGAAAATTTTTATTAAAATTTCCATTATTGACCAAATGCATAATTTTGCGCCAACTTGGTGGGGAGTAAGCAACGTCAATGTTTTACCCGCATAGTTCCCGTTCCCGTAGGAATATGGAGATAAAATATATCTTATGTTACTCCCTGATAAAGTAGCTTTCCATTGGTGAGAGAATTTTTAAAATCGGACCAGAAGTTCCGAGATTAGCCGGAACAAACAGACCGACCGACAGACAGACAAAAATTTTAAAAATTGATGTTTTGATATAAGTACCGTATATACCTTTAAATGCCTTTAGTAAAAAGCTGCTAATTCGAAATTGCAAACAGACACTTCAATTTTATTTATTTGTATAGATAAGTACTCGTAGTTTAAAAAACGTTAATATATAACCAAATAATATATTTAGAAATTATTCTCTTCATATGTTAAAGAAGTCAGAATATGTAAGGAACACAATGGATCATTCTATTTAGAAAGTTACTTCCGATTTTGATTCTATTCTTTCTTGAACATAAAGTGAGGATATCTATGTAAGACTTTCTTTACGTTCTATTAAAATATAGTTTTTTCCAATGTTTGGGGAAAAAATTTCTATTAATATTAAAACAAGACAGTTCGTGTGGAGGCACATTTTTTGTGTCCACGCTCACTTTTATATTAGAGTTTCCTCAAAATTAAGCTCCTTGCAATACAGACTGACTCATAATCAGCGTGAGTGAGTGAATGAGTGAATATTATCGTTGCACTGTTCAGCTACACGAGGGCTTTTGGCGACGGACCACTTAATTTTGAACCATGGTCAAGTGACGTGGACGACACCTGAGCTGGCACCTCCTCTCCTAACTACCACACCACAGCAACGGGAGGACGTTTGAGCTTTCGACAGATTTAACGTGCATCGCTCCCCCATACAGTGGTCTTCAGTGGTACTGGGCTTGAACTCATGACACGCTAGTTGGAAAAATACCCCCCAAAATGGCCGAAAAACCTCTTTTGACTTAGCCTAAACGTTAACGTAAAGTGTACAATGCTAAAAAAATCATATTGAAAATTTCATGTAAAATAAAATTCATGTAAATAACTTAATTCAATTAAAACTTATGATGCTTTGAAATTGGTCACATTATTTTTGAATCAATCTGTATATTAACAAATTTAACTTTATTATTTTTAGTAAAATCAATATATTAATCAAAAATAAAAGAAACATGGAGTACATTTAATGTAAAGAAATACATTTATTTAAATAGAAATGAATATTACAAAATGCAGTCCTCTAAAGGATAATTAATCAGAATGTTTTTAATGTTGCCTTTTTTTTTTGTTTGCAACTATTTTTCAAATTTTAATGAAGCTAACAAGAAGATTGTACGAAATTTAAAAATGGTCTTTGAAATATATAACACTGATACATTTCACTAAGTTCCTTAGTTGATGGAACTCAAAATGCTGTGGAGTAAAAATAACCCCTAGTTTGAAGGAACAGTTCTGAAATACAATATCAGATCGTTTGACACCTTATGAGGAAGATAAATGAGTAAAGAAGTGTTAAAGAAATGGGGAGAGGGGTGAATAGTTTTCCGAAGTCTAGAGAATTTGAACAACGTGGAGAAGTGCTGTATTTGAGGTGTAAACGAGAAGGAGGGTAGAGGAGAAAAAAGTCAAGTTAATTTGGCTGCCGTATGGATTTTCTGAAGATTTCAAATAGAAACTTTCTAACCTTTTTCATCTCTTCCTTATCGATTTAACTTAAGATAAATAAATTGTTACTTTGCTCCAAAATAATTCTTGTTTCTTTAAATACAAGATTCAGTGTATTGATTAATAGTTTATTGTGTATTTATAGAATTGTGTACAGCAAGAATTCAATAAATTGCAATTAATTACATTTAATTTTTCCAAACTTCAGTTCATTTGCGTAAAAATACTTTAAAATATTGAAAGAATTATAAACGAGTGCTGAATTAACTTATTACGCAACAACAATAAATTAAACATCCACGTCATCTGCTTTTCTTTTTCAAAGGAAATTATAATTAAATTAGAAAATATTTTGAAATCCTTTTTTTTAACAAAATCACTTGCTATTGACGATGCAAGCAATCGATCAAGTTTATTTATTACATTATTTTGAAATCGAACACATATTTTACCAAAGTTGAGTCATAAATTTTAATTGGAAGCAAATTTCAAGATTTCTATGAAAAGCTTCCTTAATTCAAAAAGAGTTGTTTTCAAAAACAAAATGCATGTATTACTCTGTTCTATTAATATAAGTTGATTTTTTATTGTAATCATCGTGAGGAAAATATTTCATTCTTAGCAGCGGTTGATTTTAAAATTATTAAAATAATTCAAACCTAGATAATTAATTTAAGACTGTAAGAATTAAATTTAACAAAATTTAAGACTTTTCCCCTCATATACATAGGCAATATTTTGAAAATAAACTGACAAATCTTAGAAATTTAATCGTTTTCATGTTTTAGAAACATAATACAAATTGTTCAAGAATGGGCTTGGAGTGGGATAAATTAAGATATTCCATTTATCTTTTTTAATCAGTATATTTTTTTAAACTTACAAACTTCATTTTGATTTCCAGAGTAATTTTTTGTCTAAAACCTATTAAAGTGACTTAAGAAATTACTTTGGAAGTACAATAAACTTTCGTAATAAAATGCGAACGTATATTTCCACATTAAAGATTATTTTACATTATGTAAAGTAAACGTAGCTACAATGTAAGATCTTGTCAAATTCACATGATCAAAGCATAATGATTGAATCTTAATGTACTATTTTTATTTTTAATATTGCCTTTCGATGAAAAACGGCAAAAGATTCGACGAAGAAATAAAATTGAAATATCTTATCAGTTATTTTAGTTATCACTATGCACTATTATACACAGCAACTAAATAGGAATAAATGCATATTTTAATAAAAGCAAATATATTCTTATTAAAACAACTAGCGCATTCTACTTGTAATAGTTTTTAAAAAAACTGCTTTTGTTATTAGTTATTATTTCACTTTAATAATTGACTCATTTTAGAATTTTTATCTTATCTGTTCTGATTTAATATTTGAATTTAAATTTGGTCCTTAATGAGAAATTTTACAAAAAACTGCATGAAGTTTATTTTTTCCTTATGAAAGTTATTATTAACATTAATATTTGACTTTGAATGTACACTTAATTACAGTGATGACTAAAATTTTAATTAAAAATAATATAATTAACTTTTTGAAAGCATAAAAAAATTGTGGAAAAGTAGAAAAGTAGAATATTATGACTACGTTTTTGAAATTTCATGCAATGATGACATTAAGGTATTGATAAATAAGTAATTAAATATAATGAATGAGACTGTTACTAATACAAGATAAACATGATGATGAATTTTAATGATTTATCAAACTGAATAAAACTGAATTTATAGCCATTGAGAGAGGACTTTCACACGAGGAAAAATCCTAATGCTACATTCTAAAAATAAATATACCAATTTAGTTACCATTTTTAAATATTTGAAAAACACTGAAACAACTAATTTTTAAGCGAAACAAGAATATTCTTAATTTATACATCCTACATTGTCATTTTTCTCCATAGAAAAATTTTCAAAATCTGATCAAAAATGCATTTTTCATGTGCAATATAATTCATTTGGAAAAATACAGTGGTAATTATTAATTCAATAAAAACGTTATTAAGAAGTATCATTAACTTGAATTTATATTGCATATGCAAATTATTTAATATAGCATTATATAGCCGAAAGATCATGAGCCAATTTAGATTTTGACATTCTACGGAATTTTTTGAGGAAAGTTATAAAACGAAACGATTTATAAATTTGAAAATGAAAGGAACACATGCTCGAAATAAAACTTTCCGGTGAAGTGAACCGTCAGCACGAACTAAAATAAGAAAACTTTTTCGATCACCTTTCATCACCACTCTCAAAGAATATTTAATTAGTAACTTTCGATATTCGTATGCAATTTCGAACAAAGAGTATCTATATTCATAAAATATAAATATTTCTTAAGAACTCCAATACCTTACAGGTTTTTTTTGCTTATAATATTCAAGATTTGCAATCAAATCCTATGAAACTAACAAAAATATTGACAAAGAACATTCAGTGTAGTAAAATCTGAAACGAAAACATTGAATATAATTTTTACTGCACATGCGCAAAGAATATTACACAAAAACTGAATAACAACTGACAAAAGATAGTGAAACTAAAATACTGAATATAATTCTTACTGCACATGCACAAAGGATATTATTTTCTCTCGCAACTTAACAGTAAAGAAAAACTCAGATAAAGGAAATTCTTTGATTATCGTGAAAACGAAGAAAAATATATGACATAGTTAACAAAATTTAT
Source organism: Trichonephila clavata (assembly GCA_019973975.1). NCBI lineage: Eukaryota > Metazoa > Arthropoda > Arachnida > Araneae > Nephilidae > Trichonephila > Trichonephila clavata. Next base: position 80,403 of record BMAO01031071.1, on the reverse strand, counting down.
GTTATTCTCCAAAAGTAGCCATATTATTAGGGTACATAGTGTTATATTTTTAATCATAAGCCCCAGATTGATTAAATAAAATTATGAAAATCTTACTTATTTTCAAATACACGCGTATTACAGTGTACTTATGAGATAAGTAGATTATGAGAAATTTTATTTTCTTTACATGCCCAAAATTGGAAAATATTTCGTAGAATATATCTCTAATAATTAGAAGAAGTGTCTAAAATACAAAGTGTCTCATGAAATTTGATTATAAAGTGTATATGTAGAGACGAAAGCCTGTTTTGGCATTCTCTTTCAAATTTTCTACTGATAAGAAAAAAGGACTTGAATTATTATTGGCCACAAGGGCAATTTAAAACTTTTATTCAAGCCATTAAATAATTTTATGGCTTCAAATGCCTTAAGACACACACACACACACACACACACACACACACATTTCGTGTCTTCTAGTCATATGCAATTTGAAATGCAAATTATATAAAAGTACCTTTATTCCCCTGAGATTAGAATTCATTTCAAAGGATTACCACTGTAAAAGATAATTCAAAAATAATGACGGCGTACGATCTTTTCTTGGAATTAAATGAGATGATTTATTGTTAAATAAACGTCGGAAGGAAATGTAAATTCGCATTCGTCTTACTCTTGAAATCATTATCGGAAAAATATTTATCTCGATAAAAGGATGTGAAAATTAATATATATATATGTATGTATGTTTGTATATATATGTATGTTTGTATATATATCTGTGTGTGTGCATGCGAGCGTATGTATATATATATTTTACTATAACGTAAAAGGACGCCACTAACACAAAAGCCTTTACAAGGAGGAAAAGTTTTTATATATACACTAACATAAAGTTGGCTCGGAGGCTGAAAGGTAGCGTGTCTGCCACGTAAGCATAAGGTGCGCGTTCGATACCGGCTGGAGTCTATAGATTTTCTGGATGCAAAAATTCTAGGTACGCATACCACATGATGAAGTGGCATGTAAAAGATCTTTTGAGTATCAATTTATAAAAATATAGCTCTGGTACACTATTGACAAAATAAAATCGCGGCAATATTTAGTATCCGACAAGTGTTTGGAGTAAAAATAATCTAAGTATCAAAAATTTGGTAGAGAGAGCCACCAGTAGACGGTGTCACCACTGAAATGGGTCTCAGACTTTTAGGACTTTCCGTGACCTGCAAAGGCTTGTGTGTCAAAATGTGGCCCATTTGGGGGGGGGGGGACAACTCTAACATAAAAGTTGTTTGCTGTTCCTTTTCTTTTCTCTTTTTGCCGAACATAGCAAAACAAACAGCTACGAAACACCTCACAACAGAGATGCGGTCGTGACAGCCATTTTTTAAAAAAAAGCATTCTTTTTTCGCTTCCCAGATCTCTACCTTTTATAGTCTTGGTTAACCGGGAGCTGTTAGAATCATATGATTTCCGTTAAAGGTATTACCTGATTGGTCTAAATACTCGGGAAATGCAAGTTTGCGTCATTCTAATTTAAAAACACTGAAGTTCACATTTGGGGGAAATTAAGTTATAATTATTTGTCATCAGGCACGTAAAACTAAAAATTAACTATTGAGTGAAGTCTTGGGGGAGGGGAGGCTCAAAATCTCCCAATGGATTAAAATCCCTCGAGAGAAAATTTTAGTTATATATTTATATAATTATTTTTAAATAAATTCCCCTTCAATAAGGCATACACGCACACACATGATATATATATATATATTAATGCGGCGCTGACTAATTTTACTTTAATTTTCTGCTTAATTTAACTAACATCCTAAAACTACCCAGGTTCGCTTATTTATCTAAGTCCGCATTAACATAGTGGCTAGTGCTTAAACTTAATCAATTTCAAAGACAACGCAAACTGATGAAATAACTCGGATTAAAATTTAAATAAATTCATTTATTACATTTAAAATACATTACGAAATTAGAACTTAGATCAAACACTATTAAAATTTAAGAATAAGAGAACTATGAACAAACATTAAAATTTCACTTATCTGAAAGGGAGGCAAAGTGATGGGAGGCATGGCATTTCCGCCGGTCAAGGTGACCTAAAATTTCCTAAAAAAAAGAAATGTTCTCTATATGATTGTGGAATCTAGTCTCCCGAAAATTGTCACTTGGCGCCCTTTTAAGGGAGGGCAAATCCCACCATTTGTGCCTATGCGCACTCTTTGTCCAAGCCGCGCCATTGGTGAGTCACCAAGCGCAAAGTTACAAAAGTTGAAATTTTAATTAAATTTATGAGTCCGTTCACCCTGCGTACTCGTTGACAACCCGGGACATCCGGTGCCGGTCCCTCAGCTCAGGAATTCCGACCACATCCTGTAAATAAGGCGGATATACAAATTACTGATTATTTGGGGACCAACTCCATTGCTGGCCGGCCTCTCATCAATATATATATACAGTTGACTCTCGATAATTCGAAGTTGAAGGGACCAATAAAAAACTTTGAATTAGGGGGTAGAATACGGAAAAATTCCCAACTGAATTCGAGAGTAGGGGAAAACTCCCAAAATACCCAAAGAGAATTTTTTCAATAAAATCATTTAATGCATTTTTGAAAAGTACATTTTGTGCAGTACAAATATTATACAGAATTTAAAAGTCCTGTATTAAAGATTACATTTATGCATTAAAAACAATTATTAGAGTACATACTGTACATGAGTAATCTTTTTTAACGAAAAATATCTGTTTAATTTGTTATCGATTCCCTCAGTCATTGTCCCCGACATCATTGGTTCTTCAAGGCAGGGTCCAGTCCAGTCCAGCCCATACCCGACCATAATTTCTGAACACATGTGTAGCAAGGCCACGAGTTAAACGAAATATATGGACGGCTGAAAACAAATGCGGATGGTCTATTGTCCACTTGTAGAAGAAAAACATTAAAAATGCCTTTTTGCTTGAGGAACTGGAAAACACAAAGAAGGGAGGGCAGACAGAGGGTCATCAGGGTCTACGTTACAGGGAAGACACGCAGAGAGAATACAACACAAAACATGTAAGCTCTAACCTGTTTGCTTTAGTACTGCACATGATAGTGAATGTTCGAATTGTCGAGAGGTATATAAGATAACTTCGAATTATCGCCTGTTGTAGTCTGTCCTGCCGCAGATTTTACTTCAAAATACTGAGTGAACCAAAATGTACTGTTTTAGTTCGTAATGTCAAGAGTTTTTCTAGTGGCTGAGCATATACTTCAAATTAGTGAGAGGTTCGTATTATCGAAGGTTTGAATTAGAGAGAGTTCACTGTATATATATACATATATATATAATTAATTGAGAAAGGAATAAAATACTCCAAGTAAACATTATATTATTTTTATTTTAGCTTAGAACAACGGATAGCTTCATTTCTATAAAAATTTGTTTTATCTGTTTAAATGTCGATTCAAGAAATTTGTTAATCAATATTATCTTAGGAGTCTTATATTCATGTGTTTCAGATAATTCACGCTTTTTTCCCCCAGAATCGTGTCGAGGGTAACATACAAAAAGCATTATGTGAATTTACGAAGACCAGTTTCATGTAAATAATTTTCAGTTAACGTTATGTTGTGTTAACAGCATGTGTGATACGCATTGCTTGGAATGGTAAAAAGAGATATAATGCGGGTAAATTATGGATTTCTATAAGTTTCTACTTTTATTTTCTAAGCCCCTAAACTGAACTAACTAAACTGGTTTATTTATTAAAGAAGTACCAAAAAGGTAAATTCATATTTATGCTTTTATTTTTTATTAAACGGTGACGTACTAATTTCTAATGTTTAAATAAGTGAGAGATAAATGGCAACATCGACGTATAATACAATTTATTTTTAATGTAAATATTTATTTGTGTTCCGACTGCTACAAAAACGCTATATAGGAATATAAAAATAAGTCTAAAACTTTTCAATGTTGCACCTCTTCAGGGACTTACTTTCTTTCGGTAAGTACCTTCTTAGGTAGCACCTAAGAAGGTACTAGCCTAGGTAATGATGTTTTCCTCGTCCATGGAGTTTACTGTCTTTAAAAAAAAACGGGTGTCACGCTTCCGGGATTACTTAGTGATCCATCTCTGTTTTCAGTCCTACTCCTTATCCAGTTTCCTCTTCTCTTTTTTTTCTTTTTCAAGTCTAGACTACACATACACACATATACACATATTTTAAATTTACTCGATATACTTCAAAATATTTGCTTTCATTGTTTATCATCAAGATTAAACATAACAAATAGAGTTTGGCTTTTTTTTATTATGTGCTACTTTGGTTTTTATCCTTTTTTGCAATTTCGCTTGCATATTTTTGTTTTAATAACACAGTTGTTTACCATTTCCGAAAGAAGGTTTTCTGGTGGTACATTTTGCGTTCCTTTTAGTCCATGCTTTGCTTTTGACGGATAGAAGGAGTAAACGCGTTTCTTTCAATTGGTTAGTTATAAGTCTGCTAGGGTTTTCGGAGTTCCTCAAGAGTTATTGTTATAGAGCCAGCACTGCCCTGAATGAAAGGGGTGTTTCGGGTTATCCAAGAGGATTTTTGCCTTTTCGTTCAAGTATTTACATCTTGGGGGACTTCTAGGTAAGCGTCTATTGTGGCTAGCGCCAGTATCGACACACTGACTCTCTTGTTGAATTTCATGATGAACGGAAGCACTCTAAAATGACCACCTTGTTATTCTAGAGTTCTTCCACCCATCTCTTGTTTTCCCAGAATTAAGTCTTGATTGATTTGTTTTTCATACACGTTTCTTATTTTCTCCCTGCCCAACAATAAAATGTCTCAATAAACCCATTTGGAATATCTAAAACTCTAAAAGGTAGTCAACCACAGTTGGTTAAAAAATTATGATTCGCTGATTTACTAGTTGAGACTAACTCTCATGCCTCGTTTATTTTAGAAGCCAAATCAATTTATTTGCTAAAATACTAGAATTCGAACTGGAACTGGAGCATCTATCTGAAATAAATTGGGTTCTAAGCTTTGGTTACAGTTATAACACTTTCAAATTTTGGAACATTGCCACATTAGAAGTTTTTTATTAATGCAGGACATTTCAGTTTATGTGTTAAGAAATAGGAGGGGGAAAAAATAGGAAACTAAAAAACTGGGTACGCTGCTCTAATTAAGGAATAAAATAATGAAGGAATATTATATTAGTATCAAGAATTTCGTTTCTCTCGTACCTCTCTGAAAAAAAGAAACATCCTCCTCTCACTACTAACGTAATATTGTAATACTAAAATTAATATATCTTGCGCCCCACTCTAAGCTTACGTCACGAATGTTTTAAGCATTTTGAATACAGATTCAACAATAGTTTGACGCCCTTATAGTTTATTATAATAAACTTTGGAAATACATTTATGAAATTTAAAGAATAGTAAATGCTTTGAAAAATAAAATTTAAATAATAAAAAAAAACTACTGCTGCAAAGTTTTCTCACATGATTAGTCATCTTTATTTAGTTCCTATAGCTGAAGTATCGTATTAAATTTTAATTTGCTGCAAGTTATTTGTAGAAACATAATTACGCATTCATTTGTATAAAGAATGAAGCAATGCAAAATTATTTGTTTTCGACTTATCATGAAAACTCTCGTCTAATTTTTACATTTTTCTTAGTTCAATTACGAAATCATTTAATTAAAAAAGAATTTTTGATGGTATTAATCTTTTTATGAACTACATTTAGTAGGATTCTACAAATTTTAAAAGAATGAAATAAAAAACGAAATCACGAGTACATACATCCATTCAACGAATTTACATTGGGAAATTCATTGTTTAAGAAAACTATTTCTTCAGAAATTATTTTTAAAAGTTATTTTAAAGGGTTCTTTTTGCTATGAGTTTCAAATGGGCTTTTTTTTATGTGATTTTAATTTTAATTCCTTTTTCTCTTTTTACATTAATTTTTCCAATTGTTTTGTTTTTGCTTCTGGATAATTAGTAGCACTTGACATAAGTTTTTAATACTTTGTATGCATTTAAAATACTTTTTTGTTTGGTACATTTAAATTCGAAAATACTATATTCTGCTTTAAATTCTTAGTATATTTAATTTAAAGAAATGAATAAAGGAATGTATAGTATAAAAATGACCCCCAAAAATACGAAATTTGTGTTGTAAAAATAATATATTTTAAAATTCAAAGCAATTACATTTCTTTATTTTCTAATAAACGGATTTTTTAAAATATTATTGTTTTTTTAATGCTTTGAATTAAGCCTATTTCTGGTGTTTTGATATATAAAGAAAAGATGTTCTTTATTCATCTCTAACTGTTAAAAGATTGAACTACTTTAAATGTAAGAATTATGACTATTAGAAATTGAATAAACTTTAGGCGTCATTCTTTTTTTACATAAAATTTATTCAGTTTCTTAATAGTTTTAAATAATTGAGACATTCAACTAGTTATTTGCAAAACTGTGCAAAATAGAACTAAAAAAAATTTATTATTTCTCTTATTCGAATAATTTTTGATAGATTATCGGATGCATAAACAGCTAATTATCAGTAATTTTTCTAAATTACATCATGACTTTAATATGCATTGCTTTAAATAATTAATCATTACAAATAATAAAATTGATAACTATATTGTTATGAATATCTTTTAAGAATATTAGTATTTTTGCCGAAGGAAAAATATCAAATTCGTAGAATTTGGTTTATTCGAATAGTTTTATGTTAAGAATTGTAATTTATTTCATATAAATAAAATCATACAAAACTGTTAATTATTTTATATACTAAATTTAGCTTGATTGGAGTTTGTGGCAGTCCATTTCAAGAATTAATAGAAAAAGCATTATTAAAACATGCTGAGTCGATGGTGTAGAGTTTATAGCTCAGAATGATTATCTGAATACCTCTAAGGCTTATTTTTAAACTTCAATAAGGTTCTCCGTTGGGCAAATCAAAATTCAAAACTTTCTATGAATTTAGCATTCAACTGTATTACCTCTTATGAAATCCCATTATTTTAATTCAGTCCTATTCAAATTATGATGATTTGAATGTACTTCGAATTTATATGCGTCAAACTTCCTTTCCGCGTTACTCTTCTTTGTATGCACACACATACACAAGCCATCGAGGTTCTCCATACTATAAATTTAAACGGGGCCGGCGATGTCGAATTCAATTTATTCGAATCGCATTTATTTTCTTTTCATTTGACGTGCTCAAACGTGATCAGCATAGTATATTTTCAACGTTTCGGTATCTTTTTCAGAACTCTTTGAAAGCGCGCAAGGGCACGCTTTCTTCAAAGATATTTCGGAAAAGGAATATAGAAAAAGGAAGTACAAATATTGACTCGTGCTTGTAATCTTATCTCAGACCTACTTGAACTACTCATCAGCGTGTTTCTTTTCTTCCTTTTTTTGTGTCTTTTAGAGTTTCCGTTCTATGAATGATACGCCCTTTTTTCTACAGAATAATGTTTCTTCGAAGAATGCTTGCGCACTAGATGCCAGTTTTCGAAATAAAGCGTACATGTGAAGTGTAGTCATACTTTTTTTTGGACAACCTATATAACAATTTGTTTTAAATAGAGCAGAAATATTAATTGTTAAATTTTAAAGTGTTTTTCATCAAAATTGCTTTTTAAATTATTTAAAGAAAACAAGCTGGAACTGGTGATGACTTACTTAACGAATTTTCTTTTACAATTAATTGTCCTTGCTTTTATCGATATATAAAGCAAAAAGAGTGTTAAATAATAATTATTATTATAATATTCGTATGGAAATAATCTTTACAAAACGGAATAAATGAAATTATCTCGTGTCAGTAAAATAAAAACTACAGCTGTGATAAGTTATTCTTAATACGATTTTCGTCTTAGCTTTGCTAGCATTTTGCTGATATTCTAATCAAAATTTTAGAATGAGTTAACTTTTAAATTAAGTTAAATATTAACTGTAATATTTAAAAATAGTAAATGCTTTTGTATTAACTTAATATGTACACTGATATAAACTATCAAATATTAACCTTTTGAAGAAATGATTTCTATTCTTTTTGACAAGCTCAATCCTGAAGGAAGTGCATCCAGACTCTCCCAAGAAAGCCGTAATTTTGTCCAGTGCTCACAGTGCATTCTGTGAGTTCCGTCGCAGAATTCGAAAACAGCGAGATGCTGTTTTTTCAAGGGGAGAGCAATTTCACAAAGCTCACAAGAACTTATGACACCGAGATAGGACGTTCGTTTTTTTATTTTCTTAGGTCCAAAACCTGGTGACGATAGCGCTGTAAAGCGTATGTAAAATGTTGCTAAATTAATCTGTTTTTTTTTTTCTTTATCATTTTTAAAACCTTCCAGAATATTCTTTACTTTTCAGAAAAATGTTCTTGAATATTCCAATATGATATATAAAAACCTTTATTCTCGATTTAAGGCAGCGTTTCTAAAACTATGGGGTGCTCCCCCCTAAGGGGTTGTGATAGCCCTAAGTGGAGGGTGCGAAAATATTGAAAAGTTGAAAATAAAAGATTTTAAAAAATTATTAATTTGCTGAAAGGAAGTAAAGCAAAAAAAAAAAAATGTCATATAATAAAAAATAAAATACACGCTTACCCGTCTTATATACTTAAAAATGTATGCTTAATTCACAATGTATGTGATAATTAATTTATCAATGCTAAATTTAGAACAATTTTAATAATTACTAGTAACTCCCATGGGCTTGTCTTGCAGAGCAAAATGTTTTCAAAGGAAGACGGTTGCCCAGAAGTCTGCGAGAAACCCAGTTGTGATGGAAATAAGATAGAAAGTAACACAGACTAGACCATTTCTAATTGACATTTATACTTATAGAAATGGATGATTGAGGAAATAAATACTTAATTTAATTAAAAGTTATTTTATAACCTATTCCAATTTAAAAGTTGGAAAAGTAACATAATATTTATCGTATTACTTAAAGGTAAATTACTTAAAATATCTATTACTTAAAATTTTTTATAATTTGTGTGGCTTATAATTAAGGTCGTATTGTAGCTTTAGCATCAGCGCATATTATTACTGCATTTAATACATAGTTATTGTATGGGGAGGGGGGAGGTGATGAAAATTCTGATTGAAAGCTGGGTCGAAGTATTAAATGTTTGAGATGCATTGGTTTAAGGGCCTTTTCTATCAAAAGTAGCATTCTCAGTTTGTTATCAAACCCCGTGTTATTTGGATATCCGATTTACCTTTAATTCAATCAGCTAAAAGATCTATGCGACAATATCAAATAAGTAACAAGCTGAAATCGAATATATTATAACAACAGCTAAGTAAAAATTCCTCAAATGTTATATTATCAAGGAAAGGACCTAATTACATACACTGCATTATTTTTCAAATGACAAAAATATGTCGGTAAAATTAAGCGTGCAAAATGAAAAATTAGTGAATTTGAATTGGTAAAGATTAATATGACTTAATATATGCTTATTAAAAGATATCTAAAACATATAAAACACTATTTTATATAAAAATATAAAACATTTTCTCTATTAATAGCTTATATAATACACATTAAATTATCACCAATGAAGTTAAAAAACTGTTGTTAGTAGTATTGTAATAATATTAATTCGCATCGCATAAATGTTATTTATAATAAGAAATGAAAATTTACATTCAATTCAAAGAAATTAGTCATACAGAACTGAAATAATATCTGAGCACTTAAGTTTGCACCAATGATAAATTTAGAAGATGTTGATGTGTACACACTAATAATCACCATAACATCAGTTGAATAAATGCACTCAGTAATTCTATTATGATGTAGAGGGCGAATAACACAAAAGCTCATTCAATTGTACTATTACTAATAATTATATGTTTTATTAAGGTTAAAATGTTATTGATAATGAATATAAGCAGTATACAGTTCCAGGTGTTTGATATGCTTTTTATAAAATATGACAATTAATTTATTATACGAACATTCGTTGGTATAACAACTGCATTTCATTTAGACGTATGTTTAAATTTGGTGTCCACGTAAAACTTTAGTTACATAGAAAGTTGGAATTATTGAGGAGAAATATAAATTTGAATACTTACTTTTTAGTTACAATTCAAGTTCACAAGAGATACATTACTAATAACAAAAATATAAATTAAAGAACTCAAAAATTTTTTTAATTTAAAGCATCGAAAATATTTTAAATTAATTAAAAATTCGTATTCACATTCAAAATATCAATTTAAAAAAGGCTAATATTTCCTCTTACAAAAATTTACTAGAAATTAGTTTCTTAGATGGGATAGATTAAATAATTAATAAAAGTTCCTTAGATTTTTCTGTTAGTTAATTTGGATAAAGTAGGAAAATTTTTATATATACTTTAATAGGATGTGCGTGTGTGGGTAAATAAACTATTTTATTGGTTGAAACTTATCTCGATTGATAAAATAGCCAAAACACACACATATTCAATTTATCTATCGAAGCTATGTTCTTATGGCAATTAGAATATCAAAGCAAATTAATTTTATATAATAAAAAAGGATTACAAATTGATACAAACTTCCTTGTTTAAATTTTTTTATCCTACACAGTGCGTCAAATAAGTTTTAAGACACGTGCCAGAGCGCAGGTTCTAATGATACCATGAGTGTAAATGTGCAAGTATCATAATGTGCATCATCATATCTATGATCTCCTGACACTCTGCCAACAAGTTGTGTGCATTTAGTTAACTAGCTGAGAGAAGACCAGCGTTCATTGCAGAAGTGAATATTTTTCATGTTGATTTTTTAAGATGGAGAAAAGATCTATGATTAAATTTAACGCTAAACTTGGTAAAAATTTTCACCAAGTTTTCAGTACACCAACTCATGAAACAAGATTACGGTGACTTATTTAAGCAGACCAAATATTTTTGAGAGGTACAAACGTTTTTTGTAAGGAAGAGATACGGTAGAATAGTATCAACGTAGTGGAAGACTAATTTAATCTAGGACACCTAAAATTATTGAGAGAGTGCAAAATTTCGTGGCAAACAATCGCTGTGCGTCACTGAGATTGATGGAAAACTCTTTAAGCTCCAACAAATAAAAAATTCGAACCATCCTGCATGAAGATTTGGGCAAAACGAAAGTGCTAAATTTGTTCCACACACTTTAACCCCTGAAGAAAAAGCAATCAGAAGTGTGCATATCAGAGATATCATTTCTGCCATCGAAAACTATCAAAAATTCCTGAAGTCCATTATAACAGGTGATGAATCCTGGTGTTTCCAATATGATTCTGAAATAAAGCGACTAAGTGCGGAATGGAATCTACAATATTCACCGCAAGCCAAAAAATCAAGGAAAGTTCCATCCAAATACCAAAACATTGCTCGTTACATTCTTTGTTAGTAAAGGTATTATCCACGAAGGATTTGTTCCAAATGGACAAACAGTTAGAAGTCAGCACTACTTAACTGTTTTAAGGCGTTTGATGACCAAAATCCGTAGCGTTCGTCAAGAATATCTGACTGAAAGCAGTTTGTTCTTGTTGTACGTCAGTGTACCCAGTCACACCTCCCTTATTGTTCATCGATTTTGGGCAAAACAATTTCTGTATGTTGAACCATCCACTGTATTCACCTGATTTATCACCCTGTGACTTCTCTTTGTTCCCAAAACTTAAAATAAAGTTTAAAGGGTATTTTTTTAGAATATTTCGACCATACAAGTAGCTTCAACGCATGCTTTTAGGCACATTTCACAAAGTGATTTTTTTCCAGGCGTTCGCTTCATTAATAAATCGCTGTAACAAGTGCATTGAAATCGGAAGTGAATAAAAAACCAAAACTGGAATTAATTTTTTTAAAATTTCTTTTTACAGACTTAGTCTTAAAACTTATTTGACGCACCGTGTACGTATTAAATAATGATAAGAGAAAAATAATTTCTCATGAAAGTTATTTAAAAATATATGTAATAATTAATGTTTTACGTATCAGATTTTTATAAAATTTGATTCTCAGAACTGTTCTATAACAAATTTTAAAATATGTGTAATGCTTTCATGATCAAGCTTTTTTTTCTTCTCTAATGGGCTGCGGATTGGCATTTCTACCTTTGCACACCTAGTACATTCCCGAGAAGCTGGTATCACTTTTTAGTGCGGCACCATATAGGCGATAGCAGTAGCCGCAAGTAATTTTGACGCCCAGTTTCTTCTCCAGAGAGAGGCACCTGAGCTGTGCCGATGCGAAATTTGTGCTTAGGAAATTAATTTTGCCGAGAGCATCAAAGCCAAACGGACACTCAAGGGATTTTCTTATATGTCACATAATCATACGACTTGGACGCTGTTGATTTTCTGCATCATGAAAATCCACCTACTTGGGCCGGGGTCGAACCTGCAATCTTAGGTGGAAACCAAAATTTTTTTTATATAGTATGACTATTCTATAATAGTATAAAAGACTCAAATAACACATTCTGTGATATCCTGCATATTTTTTGAGTGTCAGTCGTGTATAAATATTTTATCAGCTTAACATTTTACGTGCCTGAATCTTTATTTACTACTAAACATTTGTGCACGTTTAAAGAAATATGCGAATTTATTCTCTATGAGTTATTTTCGAAAATCACTTTTAGCTCTTCTAGCTCCTGTTTCTCTCTAAAATAAAACATATTGGGAAAAAATATTCAAACATGCTAAAAATAATAGGATACTAAATAATCACAGACTGAAAAAGACGGAAAAAAGGAAATATTATGTAAAAAAAAAGTTATGATGGGGATTATTTGACCAGAGAGCAGAGAAAACAGTGCACTGCAATCTTACGGTTTTGAAGAAAAAAGCTTTTCTCTAATCTTCGAAAAACATTTTTTGCTTTCAGGCTAATCCTTCTTCATCAAATTAATCCTTCAAAAAGCAATACCAATCAGTTGATCAATTAAAACTACGAAAAATTGTGCACATTTCATAACAGAATCACTCTTTATTTAATATTTTCAAATAGAATTAAACATGTCTTTTTCTCTTTTATGTACACTCATTTAAATAATTTTTAAGCTAAAATAGTTTTTCGCAGAATTTACATGCTTAAATATTATCAGAAATTTTTGTTTATTCATTTCTTACCGCAAAGTACTCTGCACTTTGCTTCGCGAACAAAGGTAGCAGCATATTACGAGAAGAATTTTTAATACTAATGGTGTAACAATTGCGAAGGTAATCACTCTTTAACAACGGGAAAATATCAAGTAATATAAACTAATAGAATAAATAAATAAATTCTTGAAATAAATATATATTTATTTTCAGTAAGTAAATTTAGTTACTTGAGCAGTGAATAGAACTGGAACATTGTTTAAGAAATAATTCATGCTTTTTTTTAACGGAAGAAGTGAAATTTTAAAAAAAATAATCACACATAAATGCGATATACTTCAAAACGTATATACTTTCAATCAATGAGAAAGGAAATAAGAAGTAGAAATGCTAGCGAAGCATGTATCTAAAACATAGTTTTGAAATAAAAGCCAATAAAAATAATTTTGAATATTTTTTTGAGAAAGAAAATTTTGTTTTCTTTAATAATAGAATAATTCTTTTCTTTAAAAGAATATTAATTCGATATTTTTAAATATAGCTTTTAACCTAAATACAATTTTTTAAAATAAATGTTAATGTAAAGAATTTATTCTTAAATAAAACCTAAAAGTCCCATTGAAGTTGGGGTTGAGTTATTAAGTTAGTTATTTTGAAAGGAAATTACAATGTTTGTTTACAGAACACATAAAATAACATACCACCAAAATAAATATTACATCTTCTATGGGATAGACAATAAAGAAATTAATTGATTATGAGAAATAATTTTTCCTCATTTAATCTTTAAAAGAAAACCAAACATTATTCCATTTTCTTGACAAAAATATTAAAATAATATAATAACAACTCTAATTACTAATAGATATTATAGTTTAATTTAGTAATAAGCAATAGATTTATAAAAATGTAGTCGTATTAAGAACCAAGAATTTTAATCGTTTTTATTAAAAAGAAATAAATTATTATTACATTTATAAAAGTTTTATATGTACAAATATGTGTCGATTATTTTTTCCTTTACACCTTCTACCTTTTTAATAAATGCTAAGAATTGCCGTAATTCAAAAAAGTAAATAAATAAAAATAAGCATAAAAGGAAAGTTTTATTCATTTTTAATTAAAATTAAAATTTAATATGCAAGATGAACTTTTCAAAATATAATTTTTGGGGTAAAAAAAAGTATTCGCTTTGCCGATATTTTTTTGTCTTTTTAAAAACATCGTTCGGTTGTTTGAGCACACAATGTATTTGCCTAGTCACTTGCTTCTTTTAAATTGAGTTTTAATTGGATAAAAAATAAAATTATAAATAACAGCATAAACCAGCATAATGGGTAAGTTGAAAGCAAACAATTTGAAATAACAACTTTTCGGAAATTTGAATTGGTTCTCAGAAAAGGAGAAGCATATTTTCTGAAAATAATATAATTACTTTAATTTAAACTGCATTCAAAAACATTTTCAATAAACATGTTTATATTGTTCTACATTTATAATTCATTTTATTTGTGTTTTTGTAAATTAAATACGGATGAACTTATACAGAATTTTTAGATATATTTATCAATGCACATCTTTTAGAAATATTTAAAATGATACACACATGGAAGAGTGAACTTATTTATTTACCAAACAGAGATACGAATTAAATTATCATTTTAAACGAACAAACAATAAATATGAACAACATAATCTAGGACAGGAATGGTCAAACTGCACTTCGCCTAGACATTCTATCTGGCCCTTTGCAAATTTTAAAATGGTCAACGTTTTGAGAGGGCGCACTTCATTTCTTCCATATGCGAAAATTTCCTTAGAAACACGAATAATCTTTTGTTTGCGCAAAAAATAGTTTAAAAAATATATAGAAATTGATTAAAAAAGTATTGCATGTGTAAAAAAATTGGAACGCAAATTAATAAATATACAAATCGTTGCGTCTATACTATATATATTTACTTTTTTGTTTCACATAAATAATTTTTTTATAAATTATTCGTTAAGATCAATTAATCATATTGGTATTAAGGTTTTTTTTTAAATATACTGCTTTTTCAGACTTGATTAAATTTTGTAATAAAAATTCTGTCTGCCTGCCAAAAATTTCTATTCTAAAAGATTTGCATATCTCATAGATAATGAGTATGTGTCAATTTTATGAGCATTTTAAAATTAGACAATTAAATAGTTTTTTTTCTCCATCCTCTTTGCCCTTTTTTGGCAAACTATAAAATTAATTGCACGATTTTCTTGGAATTCAAATTACTCAAAAGAAAACTAAAACACTTTTTTTCAATATTAATAATAACTTTCTTTGCTTTCCAGTAAAACAAGATTAAAATATTTTGAAAATGAGTAAGAACAACAATTTATACGCTTACATTTTAAAAATATGTATATCTGTCCTATAATGTTAACAAAATGAAGAAATAAATATTCTAAAAGGTATTTGGAACATCACATACAGCATCACACATACACACAGTATAGTATATGTTGGGTTATTTTTTTTAAACTGACACTGTTCAGAGACACCTGTAGCTAGATCTAACAACCGCTATGGCACCAAACTTGGTATGGAGAGGAGAGACTAATGGAGACATGGAACGCAAGCTTCCGTAAAAAAAAGTTCCAAAAACCACTGATAAGCTTATTTATGGCTCTGCTCTTGTTTACCAAACCAAAACATTTACACAAAAAATGGGTAAGAAAGCAACAACCACGCCAGTAATTTGAGCTATAAAACAAGTAGATAGAGCTCCGAAAAATATACATAGGGTATTTTTTTTATAAAAAAACTGACACTATTCAGAGCTACCCATCTCGATACAACAATCAAAATTACACCAAATTTAGTATAGAGACTAATAATGACATAAAACAGGTTTCCCTGAAAAACAAGAAAAATTAGCTTAAAAAACTGCCGATAGGGGTATTTATGGCACTGCTGTAGCTTACCAAACTGAAAGTTTACACAACCAAAGGGTATGAAAGCAAATGGTTTTACATGTGACAACGACGCCAGTATATATATATATATATATATATATATATATATATATATATATAATTTGGGCTATAAAATATATAGGCAGCTCGGAAAAATAGTATTCTCAGCTAAAATGAGCTAGTTCCAGTGAATATGCAATTCGCATTATAAGAACGCGCATTTTTGTAAAGCTGTATATCATCTGAATCAGTGCAATACATCCACAGCCCCTTTCGTGGATTTAGAACCCGAGAGAATCTACTTAAAGGACCTTTATCATGTTATCTTTTAGAGGCAATGATTAAGAAGTTAGAGGAAACAAGATCACTGAAAATTCGCCTAGGTAAAGAACGCAAACCTGGGTCATAAGAGGTGATATCAGATGTGGCAACTGCAATAATCGACGAATCTCAAGAAACCATTGTTGGTAATAGCAGTAGTTGGCAGTATTTCGGAGTATAGTAGATATATGAAATTTTCCACCGTATGGAAAGTTATGCGGCGGGCTCTCCTCTATAATCCATACAAAATCATCCGCTTGCATGAGCCCAAACACAGTGATTGTGATAAACGACTGGTATTTGCTCAGTCATTTCTGGGCAGAATGGAAGTTGACGATGATTTTCCACGGAAAATTTCATTTAGAGATGAGGCCCATTTTCATCTGGATGATTCTGTTAACACACGAATTGCCTCTGGACAACCTCACAAAGTGTAGGAAACTCCTATGAATTCAGAAAAAAGTCACCGTTCGGTGTGGCTTCATAGTCATTCATCATTCATCTTTTTTGAGACTATTACTCCAACCGACCAATAACGTGTATCGTTAACGCACAAAGACACTACAAGATGCTGACTAATTTTGATATTCCACAACTTTAACAAAGAAAATGTTTCAATAAGATAATCGAAGCAAAATGAAGTATCACCACACGTTGTGTTAAGCTACAACAGCTGTTGCGCAATTACTTTATTGTTGAAAGAGCCATCAGAGTCGGGGTTTTACAGTTGCATG
Source organism: Trichonephila clavata (assembly GCA_019973975.1). Taxonomy (NCBI): domain Eukaryota; kingdom Metazoa; phylum Arthropoda; class Arachnida; order Araneae; family Nephilidae; genus Trichonephila; species Trichonephila clavata. The sequence continues at coordinate 63,287 of BMAO01031071.1, read as the reverse complement.
GCCCCTCGTTGTCCTTATTTAACTCCATGTGACTTTGGGCTCTGGAGTTACTTAAAATCAAAAGTTTATGATGGTGGAATTGCAAACTTAAGTGTCTTAAAGGACAGCATATCACAGAAAGTGAGAAATATTCCTTGTGACATATTGCATATGGCCGTAAAGAATGTTGGGCTGAGATTGTACGGTGCAGTTTTTGAGAACGGTGGCCACCTTAAATGCAACAGATAAAGCATAACATTGCGCTATAGTTTTTTATGTGTGTTAGTTTTTCTTTTTACTGTAACACATTTTAAATAGTACAACGCCTTAAATAACCCAATGAGCGTTTTTGGAAATAAAATCTTTTTAGCGATTTCTGTTTTCCTGTGATCATTAGCTTGTATAGCAAATTCGGTGAAATTTCGATTGCTACAAGTGACTTTAAATAGTTTGTTTAAAAAAACACCCTATATTTTTCGGAACTTTCTACATGTTTTATAGCCCAAATTATTGGCGTGGCATTCACATGTAAAATCATTTCCTTTCATTACTGTTTTTATGTAAACTTTCGGTTTGGTAAGCTACAGCAACACCATAAATCCTCCTGTCGACAATTTTTGAAATTAATTTTTGACCCGGAATCTATGTTTCCATGTCATTATTAATCTCTATACCAAATCTGATGCAATTTCGATTGTCAGATCCAGCTACAGGTAGCTCTGATATAGGATTTGCAATCCAGTGTTATATTTTCAAACCGGGGATTTCGGGATTACATTATCCAAATTCCGGGATACCAGGAGTAGGATTGAACTATTTATGAAAAACACTTTCATATTATAGAACAGTTGAAATTGCATAATAAAAATGGAAACATGATGTAAAAATGGATTTAAAATTATTTTTTATAGAAACAAATCATAACAAAATTTAAATCAATCTGAAAGAGCTAAGTTTTAAATATCTCATGCGTAAAAAGGTGTAAAGTCAAAGATATTTTTCATTAAAAAGGGTTCAATATTCTCTCTGAAACTTGCATCAACATTAGACATAAAAGTACACGTTTTGAATCGAAGAGTTTGTGAGAAATTATTTAATCCGGTGACCTCTGAATCAATTCCCAGCTGTTTTGGTAAAATGAAGCAACGAATGATGTTTCATTCCACATTAACTAGAGAATTTAGAAAAACAGACTTTATGTCTGATTTTAGCAATTAGAATCTATTTTTTTTCACATGCTCCAGTTTTTTTTAATTTTATTTTCAGAAAAACTGGGCAATATTGTTTATATTTTGGAAAGAATTTGCGGACGCATCCTCCCCTTTATCACATAAAGGATACTTTTTGTTGTTTGCATATGTATTAACCCTGAACGTTTCCGCTTCAAAGTTGTACCTTAATCTTTTAGTCACCAAATATGAAATTAGCTACGGAATCAGGAAATGGTATATGCAATTTGTGACGGATCTATACGCGTCCTTCAATTAACCTCTGAGGGAATTCTTTTTGGGCCAGCATTTTTTATCAACCAACCTTCTCCGCAAAGACAGAAAGCGTGATTATGCAAATTAAGTTTAATATATATATTCTTTATTCGTGAGGTTAAGAGTTAGTGAAGTGAATTGTGAATGGATGAGAAGTGAAGTGAATTGTGAATATATGAGAAGTGAAGTAAATCGGCAGTGAAACGTATACGTAAACAGTGTAGGAAGCGAGAAGCTGGAATATTAAGAAAGTAATTAGTTTAACTATTGGAGTGCTGTTAAGGTCAACGTGTAAGATAGAAGACTGCAAGAATTCAGGATACTGTGATCTTAAATCAAGTCGATGTTTATAAAGTTAAACTATTGGTGCGGTCATTAAAAAAAGGCCCTGTATAAAGTTATATTAAAATTAGAGCTGCATGATTGAATACATTCTCTCCAACGCAATCTTGTCTCACTCCCATTCTATTACTGATTAAATTAATCTTGTTTACGTGTTGTTTGTGTCTGAGTTGAATATTGTGATAAATAAAATAATTGAAGTACATCATGCCTTCTGATCATTTAGTTCCTCCCACACCTCTAGCCTGGTAAAAGGGAAGAAAGGACGTAAATTCTTTATAAATTACCCGCCAAATCTAAAAATCGTTATTCCTGATTATCCTAATCGGGACACTGGAACAACTCTATAAAATTATTGTATCGTCATCGGTCCTTGACATATGTGCAAAATTTCGAATTAATCTAACCTTTTAAATTGGGTAAAAATATCGAGTTCAAAGATTCCGTTACATACAAGTGAAGCTTATAAAAGCGTGTTAAAAAAAGGAAAACATCAATTTCAGTTTATAAAATCATGAATGTTTTTTTTAAATATTGTGTGTGTGTGGATACATATATATAATATTATTTCATAAAATACAAAAAAATAATAATTTTGTTTATAAAGGTACGCCAGTGCTGGACAAAATATTAGAAGAAAATTACATATTTTAATAAACGGACAAAAGTATACCTAAATATCACAGTATTATAACTACTTATGTTTAGTTTTTGGTTAATACCATTTATTTCCGAAAATTTAAAAATAAATCTTGATTTCACTGATGGAAGAAATAATTTTTGATCTATCCTGTGCAACTGAATAAATTAGCATTGATAGTGGAAAAAGAAATTTAGCAATGCATTTTCAAAAAATTCCCAGGAAGTGTGAAAACATTTAAGAGTAGCAAAATCAGTCAAAAATAATTTTCTTTAAGAAATAGAATAACCATTTGAATATTATTCTAAAAAAATTTACAAACAATAATCAATAAATTCTTTAATATATTATTTGCATTGTAATAATATTTTAATGGTACACATATACTATCAGTCAGTTCATAAAATTGAAATTTATTTCAACATAGCAATGTTTAGAGCCCTGGATACATTTTATACAAAAGGCCATACTTAGTTTCCGTCTTTTAAACAAATATATTTTGAGAATTCATTAGTGAAATAATTACTTTCCATTTCAGAAGCTTAAATAAATGTAGATTCCAAAGGCGATACTATTTCTCATTTATAGAGAAAACAAGTTTTTGAATTTTCCGAATCAAGAATTTTCTTTTCGAATTACTTGCTCGAGAATTCAATTCACTCCTTCCTTAAATTGATTTTCTCTTCATCCATTATAACTTATTTAATTTACTCTTCTGAGAATTGTAATCTTTATTTTCCTGCAACAAACACGAAGCCTGTCCTTACGTTTGAGTGCGGCCCCCAAAACATTTATATAGCAAGATGTTTCGTATTCTGATGTGGATGATGCATTCTCTATTCAATTCATAGTACCAAAATGATTAGTTTTCTCTGAAGTAAGCAACGAAATCTTTAATATTAGCGAGAACATTAAGTACTTTAATTAATTCGCATCCCAATTCATTTCCATGTCGAATGCTTTTCTGTCCATGAATAAATATTTCTCTCTATAATCAGGGAATTCATTAATTACTTTTAAGAATGTGTTGTAGGTTTGTTAAAGTCCGAAAACTAAGCTAATATGAATATGTAGTCCATTTTTCCCAATAGACAAAAGTTTGCTAAAGTTCCTTTCGGTTTTAATAAATTTGAGTTACCTTATTTTATTTATGCATTTTTTTCTTGCAGTTTTCGGAATGTTTTTCTGTAAGTGTAACTTTTAGAAACTATTACTACATATTTAAAATACTAAAATTGCTCTGGTTTGTCTATACATTTGTTGTTATAATAAATTGTTAAGCCGTATCATTGTAATCACGCAGTAAGTAATAATTCGTTATATCGACTATTGTTTAACTTAATTAGTGTCTGTATATATTTACCAATAAATTAAATTATGTTTCAACTCTTGTATGCAATAAAAATATTCAGTAGTAAAAAAAAATGCTTTATATTGAACCACAGAATTGAGCATCTGTTTTTTATACTAGATCGCATTTAAAGATAAGTACTTAATTTTTAAGAAAATGGATTAAAATGTGGCTTTAACTTCCTTTAATAGAGTATCGTTAATTACAATAAAAGATTCGCCGAAAGAGTATATATTCTAGCTCAGAAATAAGTTAGAAGCCCCATAAAGTTATGAAAATAAACTAAAACAAAGGCATAGCCCTCGCAAAAAATTTCAAATCTGGAAGACAAGGATTGTCCGGTTGAAGATAAAGTTTTTGTTAGGATGGTGGTTTGGACAAGGATTCAAGGTGGATATCGGTTCTAGGTGGAGAGGTCCAAGCAAAAGTGTAATAAAAAAATGTAGCATTTCCTCTTTGCTAAGCTTCAGGATGAATTTAGGACTCTTATAGTCAAATAAATTTTGCATAAAACCTATTGATGTAGTAGCTGTAGTTTTCCAAGCCGATAAAGAATTCAGGGAGTTTCTAACCCATCTCAATTGAATTCAGGAATATATTGGTTGAACTAAAAAAATTAAGAGATCACAATAATACATATTTTACACCTTTTTGTTTTGTTTTGCAAGAGTTATTTTTGTGTTAAAATAAATATATCAAACGCGTGTGGCTCACAATGCATATCATTTGCAACACAGCCAATATTTGGTATTTTATAAACTTTCCTATCAAAATTTCGTACTTAAATTCTGACATTTCCGTAGTATACTTAATTACTAATAGTGAGTTAAAACATTTGTCAGTGGCTGATTCAGAATGAGATTCTATGGAGTTAAAATTGTTGAATTTTATAGATATAGCCAGTCTTGTATGAATATATATTAAAATTATTTCAGATAATATTATTGCCATGTTTGGAATGTTTATCCTCGTGAGCAGTTACTTACGCTTATGAGAATAAATAATTTTCCCCAGTTCAGAATAATCATAACATTTACTTCAGATCCTTGTAATTCCTGAAAGTAATCATAGTAAATAAAGCTCTCCCCGATAAAAAAGAAATTAGTAGCAGAAAAGTGTCGGTAAAAGATCTTTAACTCTGTATAGGACTTTTTAAACTTTAAAAAAAAATTCTTTTCGAAACAAATCTACCCTTTAAAAACGAACTTCTTTGAGTCCATATAAATTTGAAACAAGCTTATAAATGTGTAACATCTTTACTCTCGGTTGCTGGATATTTGTTGGAGTGATTTCGGGTAAGGGACGGAAATGCGTAACAGGAAGTCGGGGAAGCACGCGGTGACCAATCAGCGCGCTTGGTGGTGTCTTTTCGCTACCCTCGTCTCGGGGTCCAACTCTAGTAGCAATTAAGCCGCCAGCCTTCCGCACATACCAGCAAGTCTTATTAGAATAAAATTGCGATTCTTACGTTCAAATGTCAAAGTCTCATGGCTCATTGTGTGTGAAATCTGAGGATATATTTATTTTTGTGTAAATTATATATTAATAATTATATTCCCTGTTAAGCGTCTGACAAAGCTCATCATTCTTAAAAAAATACGAGTGAGTAATATGGAATCATTTGAATAGATATTTAAGTGCGTATCATTTTCATACTTTGAGGTTAATTCCTGTTGTTGTCAATATAATATTTTTCATTGTGATTAAAAAAATTTCTCAATTAAAAAAACTAACTAAATAACGGATATATTTTTTTCATTTTCTCTAATATTTCTAATTTTTAAACATGCGTTTGATGGTGTCTCTTCACTACCCTCGTATCGGGGTCTAACTCTAGTAGCAATCAAGCCGCCAGCTTTTTGTTTTATATTATTAAATTTAGCATTTCAGAAGATTGGAATTTAAAAACTCGGTTTCGTTTACTTGACTCTAATCCACTTCGCACATACCAGCAAGTCTTATTAGACTTCATCCAGAATAATAAAATTTTCATTAAACATATAATTATTCGATAGAAAATTATTTCCAATCATACCCGATTCATTTTTTTCAGGCTTAAAGTCACTATTGCGTATTTACCACGATAACATGTCAGATGTTACACATCATATGCGACTACTGTAAGGCTCGTTTCTTTTTTTCCGTGTGCTAAGTATCAAATTTAACATTCGTGTTTAAGAGTAATAAAAAATCCAATGATATCTAAGAGAGAAACGAACTGATTTAAGGATACAAATTTTAAAATGGAAATGAAGCGAGTCAAAGTAAGAACTCATGTAATCAAATTAGAATCCGGCGTTCAAAGGAAGCAACTACAAACAAATATCTACTAAGTGCCGGAAGCAATAAGACATGAAGTGGAAAAACAACAGAACTATTGGCAAGATATTTATTTGAACCCTACATTGCGGAAATTTTGTTTCGAAACTTTTATTTGGCGAACAAAACACGGTAACATCCGCTTTTGTTGAATGCCGGTGTTTGAACGCCAATAATCAAGAACTCCATTCCTTAATGCTCTGTATATATCTACTTTAGATGGTTTAAAGGTTTATTGGGAAATCCTCATCGATAAAGATGGCACGGAATGAACGAGTTTTGTTGCCATGGCGCGACGATATGGATTTTAATAGAAACATAAACTTATGCATTTTATATTAATATTGCTAGTACAAAAAAGAGCTGAAATAATAATGAAATTACTGTAGATAATACATGTTTTTGTTTTAGTAGGATTATATTTAATCATTTAAGGATTGTAGGAAAGGAGAAAACCTTTTAAGAGAATTTGAGCAAATGTTTTTTTCGTCACAAATGAATACGATTTCGATTCGTTCAAAACTGACTTGATGAAAAATTACAGAGCATTCAAAAATAGAAAATTTTGAATGTATTTGTTAAAGTCTGGGATTAAAATCAAAATTAAACTTTTCACAAATCACTTGAAGAATTAATAATGAAGGAGTTCTACGTTTGAAGAACTGGAAGGTTTCCCTTAATTTTAAAAAGTTGTATAAATTCATAGTGTACTATCATAAAGTCTTTTTAAGCTAATTTTTAGCTGCATCTCTTAAAACTAAAACCATTAATTTTGCCAATCTAAAGTTGAAATTAACGCTTATAAAACAGAATCCCACAGGAATGAAAGCATAATTTCATTAAAAATAAGGACATTGGGGAAAAATTCAAAAAAAAAAACCAAAAAAAAAAGGAATTGTACGAATAGTACGAATTGTTTTATTTTTTAATCATCAAAATCTACTAAATATGTGATATTTTTGCAAAAAGGGATGAATATTTCGCGATATTCAATTAGGCCATGCTTGGTTTATTGTAAAAGTAGGGATAAGGCGTGTTCGAAGAATCCAGTGAAAGACTTGATTATTTTCCACTTACTTAAAAAGAGATAGCCTTAAATCAATAAAGAAATATCTGACACGTTTATTACTAATAATAGTCTTTCATTTTTATGCTGAAATAAATTAAAAAATCAAAAGCACCCCTTACGGTACATAAGATTCGGCTGGAGATTGAACCCACTGCTTTTGCTCTATACAGTAGACATTCATTTTATATGATACAGTATCAAGAAAGAATAAGAAATAAGGGATCAGACATGTAATAAGTAATAAAAGATGTATCTACAGACTCTTAGAAATAATTTTCACATTTGATTGAATGAGAGTTGAATTTTAAACGAATCCATTTAGTATAATCTAATGAATTAAAAAGAAATTTTCAGGATATTTTCCCCGGAATCTGAAAGAACACTACAAAACCAAGATGAAGAAGGATTGTTACCATTTTCCAATAATAATAACAAAAATCGTAAAATGTTTAAATGTTTGCCTCCAAAGACGTTTATTAAATAATTTTAAATTGATACTAATATATATGTATTTACGTATATAATATCACTTTTAGTTTTTAACACTCAAAGTAAAATTTGTTAAATTCTTAAATTAATTGTTAAATTATGTTAAAAATCGCTGTTAAGTAGCATTCCTTTTATACAAACATTTAACACAAACCATTACTCGAATTTTAAATGGTTTATGTTTACCAGACCATGTTATATTACTCTTATTGTACATTCCTGCATGTGAATCAACTTTTAAATATAACATTTACTTAGTATTATTTTTTTTGTTTAATTCTTAGCTAAAATTGTTGTGTAAGGGGGATTAATTATTGGGCTAAGCAGCAGAGCCCCAAATTTGCTTGTAAGATAAGGGAAAGTAGAAAATTCTTTTCTTAGTTATGAGAAGAAAAAAAATTACTTATACGTGAAAAAATTAATTTTTATTCATATTAAACTACCAATAAAAAAACGGATAAGAATAGGGGGGGGGTAAATAAATCATCGGGATTGTTCCTGATAATCTTATATATTGTTAATAAATCGTGTTTAAAATCTAGAACACTCGGAAACTTTATTAGAAAATAATGCTTGCTGCCAAAAAAACGAGGAGAAATGTCTATAATTTAAAAAAAAATGGTTAAAAAATTAATGCAAAATTTGGGAAAAATTTGATATTATATAAAAGTATCTAATTTTAGTTTTGGAAAAAAATTTCGGTAATTCCCTATAGAATCAATTTTTCAAAATTTCTTTCAAATGTTTTGCGATATTTCTGAATTTCTACAATTCTTAAAATTTGAATCTTATTATTTTGGTTTTTTGCTCGGTAGAAATTCTAAAGTGTCGTATAATGTCGAAAAGAACGGATCATGTTCTGTTTTATAATGGAAAATTTTTTAGTTTCGGGAAAAAAAACTTATATTAAGTTTAATTAAATATTTTGATTTAACTATTTTTAGAAATGAAAAACCTTTTTTCAGTTTAATTTACAATTTTTTATTATTGCATTACAAAATAGACTTATTTTTAGATGTAGATTCACAATGGAAAGAATTCTATTTTACAAGTTACGTATCTACGTTTGGACCCCGATTTAACAAAACCCTATTTAACGAAGTTTTTCTTTCCCCCGATTAAAATGAGGGCCCCGAGTTAACGAATTATTTCAGCAGTTGAAAAATATTTTTTATTAGCTAGTATTTGAAGAAATTGGAATTTTTTTTTTCCAATGACTTTTTGTATGGAACGGAAAAAGGCTTCTCTTGTAAGCAGAAAATTTCAACGGCAAATGGTGAAGACCATTATTAGGCTTTACAGGTGCAGATGAGTCATAAGTGTAACCTATTGTGGGAATCTTGAGAAGGAAAGGAAATTCTTTTCTTATTTAATCCCAATCCACAACGCAGAGGATATTTTTAGATTTTTACGATTATGATACATTTGATGACGGACTGCCTATTTGTGGAACTGAAGTGAAGAAAATTCTCGATTTGTCGGTGCCAATGAATAGTGATTCAAAGGCAAAAATCGATAATGAAACTCCTACAAAACTGTTGCATTTCTTATGTTTTACATTATTAGGAAACTGTGAAAATATACCTCTCTCTTATACAACTGGATGCAAATTATGCAATATTTTCTTCTTTGCATAGAGTCGAACCTCAGAAAGATTTTCAAGCACCTATTAGTCAGTATTTTAAAATTCCCAATTAACTGGTGCGTAATAATTCAATATTAGCATTTTTAGCGGGTGAATAAAAAGCATGTAATTTCAAAGTTTGGATATTTTCTTGCATAGTTGTTTTAGTTGCATAGTGGAATTTATAAAAGGTAAGCTCAAAAATTCGTATTTTGCTTGGACCCTGATATAACGAATAATCCCGAACTAACGAATAAAATATTCAGTCTCGATGAATTCTTTAAATCGGAATCCAACTGCATGTTAATTAAGTGAATGATTTGTACACTATAATTTAGTCCTCTTTCAGGAATTAACAGTGATATCAATTTAACCCAGGCGCGAAAACAATTACGAAAGTTACTAAAAATTTCCCTTTTTTGCTGTTGTATATGTCCCAAAAACTTATGGTTCAAAATTATGAGATCAGTCGTCACAATAATCTCTCATATTACCTCATAGCAGGCTAGGTGGCGTGGTTGGCTTGTTGCTGGCCTTCTGCACTCAAGGTTGCGAGTTCGACCCCGGCCCAGGTCGGTACATTTTCGTGTTGCAGAAAATCGACAGTGGCCATGTCGTGTGATTATACGGCATGTAAAAGATCCCTAGAGTGTCTGTTTAGCTTGGGCGCTCTCAGCAAAATTAAATCATAGTACAGGTCCGCATCGTCGGAGTTCAAGTGCCTCCCTCTGTGGAGGAAACTGGGCGTCAAAATTACCTGCGATGATTGGTATCCGTCTATATAGCACCCACTAAAGAATGATACCAGCCTCTGGGGATGTACTAGGTCTGCAATGGTAAAAATACCAATCCGTGCCCCATTAGATAAAAAAAAAACCTTCAGGCGGATATTATAAACAGGACTCAATCATTCATCCAGTGTTGTTGAGTCCATGGAAATTGGAATCAACATGGAAACGGCTGATAATTATACCCAATAAATAAATTATACACCCCTTCCCTCTGACCAAAATCTGAGCAAATAGAAATAATTAAAAGTCTCCAGTGTGTGTGTAAATAGTAGTTTAAAAAATAAAAATTAATACACGAAAAATGAAAAATATCAGCTATATAAATATTGTCTTAGAGAAATAATATTAACTGTTGATTTTGATAATCTTTCTTTGAAAGTGCATCATTAAATTTTTTTATACAATTTTTTTTTTCAAAAAGTTAACATATGTTTTGACATATTAGCATTAGTGGATATTTTCATTGTTACTTTTTTTTCATATTTTACTCGACTTTACAGAATATTATATAAAAATCAAACAATATTAAAAAATTATTAAGACTAACTATTAGCTTTCATGATCATAAAAATATCAAATGTGAACGAAATGTACATTTAACACACGATATGAGCAAAATAAAACATTAAAAAAATAACAGCAAACGAAGAATAAATTGTCTAGGCATTTCCTTTACTTGAAAATTGTACATTTTGTAAAAAAAAAAAAATAATAATAATAATAATAAAAGTAAAAATGAACGAAGTCTTTAGATCTTTTATGTATCTTAGGACATATATATTAAATCAATAGATTCTTAATTCTTCTTTCAAGAAGTTTTTGGATAATTTTATTTTAGTTTTTTTTAAATGTGTATGTATAATTTTCTGTATTTTTTAGACATTAATAAAGTTTAATTTTTTAATATGACAGTTTAATCCTGTATATATTAAAGCATTTATTAAAGTAAATTACTTAAATCTATACAAATTTCCAAACTATCATTAAATTATTAAGTAATGAATTTTTAATTTAATCATTAATTAATTTATTTAATTTACAACACAAGGACAATCATTCTTAAATTATTGGAATAAAATTGAAACAGGTTTTTACTACCATTTTTTCGAAAACTATCAGATAAGAAAGTTGGTAGAGAATGTAAGAAATTTTATTTAATACTAATGGAAGGTAATTTAATTAGAAGGAAAACTCATATGAAGTTTTGTTAAATGTTCTGAGTTTTTTAAATTTTTTTCTTATTTTAAAAGGAAAATAATTATACGAAAAAATTTCATCCGTATTTGTTTAATTTATATTTAGAAATTAATTATGTATAATACATACATCAAAATAAGACCATTAATATTCTAATTTATTTTCTTGTTAACAGTAATACCAATTTTGTCTAACTGTTATGAGAATTCAAAAAATTAACATTGGTAATTTTTAGCAACATTTGTGAAATACATATCTCTTAATTAATTTAGATCAACTAAAAAAATAGTGACCGCGCGCCTAGTCTAGTGTATAGGTCACGGGCTCGGGAGTGGCATGTCATGAATTCGAGCCTAGAACCGCTGAAGAACCGCCGTGCAGAGAGGTCGATGCACGTTAAATATATCAAGACTCAAACGTCCTTCCGTTTGTGTGGTGTGAAAGTTTGGAGAGAAGGGTGTCAGCTCCTGTGTCGTCCTCGTAGATTAACATGGCTCAAAATTAAGAAGTTAGTCGCCAATAGCCCTAGTACAGCTTTATAGTGCGACGTAAATTTAACTCTCTCTCTGCGCAAAAAAAATAATAATGATATATATATATATATATCATGTTTATTCATATCTCTCTTGTAGAGAAATTCTGATTATATATTTATTATATATATACCACAACATTACCTCAGTTCACGTCTTGATAGAGATTGTGAGGCATATAGGACTGAAATATTGGCTCCCTGCCCTTATTTTTTTCATCGATGAAATCGACCCTTATTCCATTTTTGAAGATGACAAAACATGACCACTTGCGGTTAATTTGACCAACAAATTCCTGAAAAATGATAAAAATCACTCCATGGATTGGCCAGTTACATCTTCAGACCTTAATCCATTACAGCATATTTGGGTTGCTCTTAGGATTCACTTGTAATGTCCCTCCTTGAAGTATCAATGGTTGAAAGAAATGTAACGCAAAGTGAGAAACTTGACTGCCTCAGGAACCCATAAAATGTCTCATTCCATTTTTTTAAATGACATTCGTATAGCAATCAGAAAAGAACGCCAATTTCCCCCCTTTTGTAATTTGAGTAGAAATTTTCAGGTCTGTAAATCTTCCGTGTCGATACGAAGTATTGTTGTTCATTTTAAGAGAGAAGGTAGAAGAAGTATCAATCAAAATCCATCTATCAATCTTCGTCCAGAAGGTAGGCAGATGAATCGATCAAAAAGGAGATACATACAGATGATGTTAGGTGTCTTTATGCGTTTCGTAGTGTGGTTCAAAGACTGTTGGGTTGGTATTAATCCGAAAATTCAGTATCAAGAAAATTTATTTCAAATCTCTCAAAAGTTACAATATCACTTTAGGTCACTTTCGGCTCGAAAACGTATAGACGAAATGCGCCTCCTCTCATTTCAGATCCTTGGATAGCAACAGAGACGTCGGTGAGTGGTAATCTTCACAATCAAGGACTCTATTCAAGGCGATGCCTTGTATATGTGACCTTTTTAATCACCCACATGAATTACTCTTTTTCGCGTGGCAAAAGAGCACGTTACTTAGACCAAAAAACGATATGCTCCCTTCCAGTGCCAGTTTATCCATTAGCCACTTGGGGCGGGTGCCCAGGAGCCCGGGGCTCGGAAGGGTCCAGATAAACTGGATTTAATCAGATTTCTGGTTATAAATTTTGATCCACCAGTGCCAAGAGGGCCTGCAGTTCTTCTGCACCCAGGGCCCGAAATGAGCTTAAATCGGCACTGCTCCCTTCTGTAAGTGAGCAGCAGTCTGCTTTGGAAGAGTGATTCACGTCGAGTTCTAATCTAGAGAGAACAATGCATCAGATAATGCATCCATTATGTGTCTGTACAATCTGACAGCATGTCTTTCCTACTGACGTTATAGGTGGGAGGCCGTTGAGATTGTATATGTTATGACACTTCTGATCCCATTGATTCCACATTCGCATGGCAGTTTTTTTATTCCGATCAATGCAAGTAGGAATATCATTAGAACGATAAAACCGTTCTCGTGTTTTTTTTTTTTCAAATGGACGCGATCCAACCGGTATCGAATTCCGTCACGCTCTGGAAACATTTTCTGCTTCTTAAACGAGGCATAACACGATCATCTTCAAAACAAGCAACACTCAAAGACGATTTTTAAGCGAGAAAAACATTTCCTAACTTTCTCTTAGTCCGTTTTTTGAGATGCCGTCCATCCTTCTTGCATTGTTCGATTGAGCTTAAATGCTAATCTTTTGCTCCCCACCCTCATCGTCTTCCTTTCACACGAGTTTGAAGTTTGTAGCATCCCTCTTTTTTGTGTTGCAAATTTAATGGCAACATGCTTTTTAGTATATAAATATATATAGATTATTCCCAAAATATTCCTTATTCATTGATGTCAAACAAAAAAATCCAGTAACTAGGTATAATATTTAATCCTGGTTAAATGCATAAAAATTCCTTAAATTCTCAAGCAAAAATAATGATCTGAACTAAAAATTTATGACTTTTCCTTCATCCTTAAATTATTACTAGTTATGAAAAATGCATTTTGCATCATTAGATTTCAGAAACTCGGTATTTTTGAAAATGCTACGTCTCCTACTTCCACGAATTCTCATTAACTTAAAAAAAGAAACGATATTTTACGTTCTACTTGAAGAGAAACCTTACAAACTTTCTTGTTATGTAAACATAATTATATCCAAAACATTTTTTGAGCTTTGACATAAGGTAAATGATATAAAACTCCCCTAAAAAATTGTTTTCTCTGGAATCTTAATTAGTCGAGCCGTGCACAGGTTTATTCCTAAATTAGAAGAAAGTGAAACGCTGAAACATTACGAAGCTTAAAAGCTACTTGCATTTAAATGTGATAAACTCGAGAAAAAAGGAATTACTAATAGCTGAATTCATTGCATAGCGCTTTCTTTTATTTTTTTTATAAAAAAATTACGTTGCATTTTTAAGTGAAACAGCAGAAAATACAAGTGAAAATAAAGCATTGCGAAAGAATCTACTTGTATATTTATTGATTGTCATTTATTATTCATCAAGAATTATTTGGTTTATTTAGGAAATTTAAGTAATAAAACTGAGGAAAGGTGTCAAAAATTTTTGAAAGCTGTGTGATTCCTAAAAGGAAATCGTGTTAGCCTAGTGGGTTACGGTTACGAGCTCGAAGCCGGCGTATAGCGGTTTCGAGTCCTGGTGCCACGGAAAAATCTACTGTAGAAGGGGCTGACGCTCATTAAATTTATCGAGCCCAAAGCTCTCTGGTTGGCGTAGTGGGGAAGTTTGAAGAAAGGACTGCCAGCTCAAAATTACGAGAACCATCACCAATAATCACAATATTGCTTTACAATAAAACAATAATTTTCTCTCATTTACTCTTAAAAGGAAAATTCAAATTTAAACTAGTTCAAATTTTTAGAAAAATAACGCAACCTTATACAGTAAATTTTAAGTTAAATCGTTTTCCACGAAAAAGAAAATTCAGATTTAATCTAGCTCATATTTTTAAAAAATTAACACAACCATATGCAGTAAATTTTAAGTTGAATCGTTTTTCACTAAAAGTAAAATTCAAATTTAATCTAGTTGAAATTTTTAGAAAAACAACATAACTTAATGTAGTAAATTTTAAGTTAAATCATTTTTTAAACGTACAGTGGTGGCCAAAAATGTGGACACTTTTGAAAATTGTTACGCTTTTTAAGTTAGTATGCTTATAGAATATGTTACGTTGCACACAATGCAAAGTCATTTATATAATTTTAAAGAGAATTTAATACTAAATTCAATACAAAAAAACAAATCCAAATGTTTTTTTATGCAAAAAAAAAGTTATGCTGCATTAGCTATCGATATACATTAAATACTGATGATAGAAGTTAGTTATCAGTGCTTATTTTTTATTACAACTTTACATCGATATTTCATTGAGCTGAAATATTTCTTTCGTATTCTCTTTTAATTAAAAAATAAAGAAAAGTTAAGAGAACTTCAAAAAAAAAAAAAGGTTTTTAAAGTATAAAAATGTGAGAAAAGCATTTTTATAATAAATAAGAGAAAACAATATATTTTTAAACTCCACCGAAGGACGATAAAAGATATCAAATAGGAAGAATTAATCAGTAAAATACCTGTAAAAATGTTTGAAATTTTGATTTAAGCAATTTAACAAATGTTCGAACTAATTTGTCATAACTTCATCATAATGTGTATAGCAAAATTTTCTTATATCGATTATCAAAATAGTATAGTATTTTTCTTTAACTTAGTTTATTATTTTGTAACTATTATTGATTTAGCTCTATTGGTTTCCTTAGTGTAATGGCTTTATTTTATTCTGAAAATCTATAAAAGTATTTTCTGAGGAAAAAAAATAGCAAAAATTATTGAATCTGGTGTATAATGAAAAGTATATTAAATAAAATTTTTATACTAAAATTGTATGATAAACATGATTTGAAACATTATGTTACTTAAAATAATTTGATACGTAGAACATAAATGTAGGAAAATATAGAACGAATCTAGAATGAATATATGTTTATATATATATATTTTAAAATACAGCACACACACATATACACACACTCACACACACACACAACTATATAAACTTAACGCATTTTAGGAACTCTACCCAGGACACATTTTAGAAATTATTTAAAAGTCTTAACAGTTTACTGAAATAATAAACTTTATTCAGGTGTATTTTTCACTAGCTACGACATTTTCAGAGATTGTTTTTTTTAATTACATCATAAAATTCTTAATAAGAAAGTTCTGAATGAATTTTAATATTTAGCAAATGTTTAATGGTAGATTATGAAATTGTACCATCACTTCCAGCAATCTAAATGCACTTCTAAATTTAAAGAAAACTCTCTCAATTCGGGCAGAAGTTCTCAGGAAAAAAACATTAAAGTCTCTTCAGCAGTGTCTGGTACTTTTTCAAAATTTGAACCATAACCAACTCATTGGGTTAGAATTGTGTGGTTCCATAATGTGCTTTCACACATATCAAATAAGTCATCAATGTTTATGGAAACATTTACAATTTTGTTAACAACTTTTGAGCTCTCTTCTTAATCATACCTGACAAATTTAACTCTAAAATTTATCCTTTGAAACTTTCTAACTTTACCAAAACTGTTTCTCCTCAACTGTAAGTATTGGATATTATAAAAATTGTCTACGCTTGAGAAGAATTTTTGTTCCTGAATATCATTATTTTCTTTTTGAAAACATAGCAATTCTTTCGCTGGAGATGGTATAATTTTGTGGGTTTTCCTTTCCGAAACTGAAAAATTAGTTCTGAATAAGTTTAAAATGTTTCGGTTGCTGTGATAAAATTACTCTTCAATTTTAAGACTTCAGTATTAAATATGCCCAGTCGTAAGAAGTTTAAAAACTCGCTGCCGAACTTATAGGTCTAAATTTTTAGAAATCCTCTCCAATCATAATTTCTCAAAATTCCGGACATTTTTTTTGCAATCTCTGAAAAAGAATAAATGTATTAATAAACTCTACTTGAGAGATTGAATTAACTTAAATTGTAAAGATAAAAGTATTGTTGCCGATAAAATTAATGGACTGTATATTTTAACAAATTTTAATAAGCGAAACGGATCCCAACCATATGGGATCGCTAAACTTTTCGAACTGAATACAAAAGGTTACAACAGTTGGCTCGGAGCAAAATTTATACAAGGAATTCTCGCCAACTGGCGCCAACAAGTATCATTGAGGTTTTGGAAACTTTAAAAATGGATGTTGCAGTATCATAAAAATTTGCATTTGTGTTACTTATTACTAACTTCAATTTCTTCTTTATGTACATTTAAATCTCAGCTTCTTTTTGATTATAAAGTTAGGTTAAAACTGATCTCATGTTTACTATAAATGTAAGTTCATAGGAAATTAAACAAAAGTAAGATTTTTTTAAAAAGTTGATAGCTTTTATAGTTTTTAGCTCATAGTGGGATTTAAAAACGGTACTATACTTCAGGAACTTCAAAAGTTTAGCAACCACTGGCTTAGATTATGACGAATCAAGGAACAATAATCAAGTTTTTGCCAGAGATATTCAATGATCTAGATATATCTATACTCAATGTATATGTATCCGTATATAATAAGCAATGCCGACTGGGTGGTGTAGTTGGTTTGTTGATGGCCTTCTGCACCCAAGGTTGCGGGTTCGACCCTGACCCAAGTCGGTGGATTTTCGTGATGCAGAAAATCGACAGCGGCCATGTCGTATGATTATGCGGCATGTAAAAAATCCCTTGAAATGCCCGATTGGCTTGGGTGCTCTTGGCAAAATTAAATTCCTAAGTTCAATTTCGCATCGTCAGAGCTCAGATGCCTCCATTTGGGGAGGAAACTGGGCGTCAAAATACTTACGGCAATTGGTATCGCCTATACTGTGTCGCACTAAAAGTGATACCAGCTCCTGGGAAATGAGCTAGGTCTGCAAAGGTAAAAAATACGAATACGCAGCCCCATTAGGAAAAAAATAAAAAGCACTAAAATCACATGATCTGTTTTTTTTTACCATTTGAAGTTAAGCGTATTTTCAGGAAGTATTGAAAGTGAGTTTTCCTTGATCGCACAATAATAATGATAATAAAATGTATTATAGAATTATTCTGGCATTTTTAAATGATTTTCTTCAAATGTATGGTTACTTAACCATCGTTATTGACTATAATGTCCTATTTGACCAAGCTGCGCTAAACACTCGTTAATTACGTAAAAACTGTCACATAGTCAAAATTTTAAGACAAACGAAGAAAAAAGGAAAAAAGAATGAAAAGGTGAAAGAAGGTAGTAGAAAATCACCTGATTCGCTTTTTCTGAAAATACCAGCTATCCCGTACAAGAGAGAGGAAAGATCATTATTCATTTTTGTACCTCGTCATTGTATAAATCCTTTACTTATCTTAAGCATTTAAGCCACTTATTGGAGAATAATAGTAAAAATATAAAACTCAAAGTCATTCATAAGATGTATCTGTATTTCTTGTCATGATTTTTACTTGTACAAATAAAGGAAGACGCCGAAGTTTAAGTTTAGTCAATATAAAGCAAATTCTGTAGCTTGTATTTGCTTTTTTAATACCGGAACTGTACTTATTGCAAAGAAACAAACCTATTTATAATCCAATCGTTACTTC
Organism: Trichonephila clavata; assembly: GCA_019973975.1. Lineage (NCBI taxonomy): Eukaryota > Metazoa > Arthropoda > Arachnida > Araneae > Nephilidae > Trichonephila > Trichonephila clavata. The sequence goes on along the minus strand of BMAO01031071.1, from coordinate 44,807 downwards.
GTTGCAAATTCATCATATTTTGCTATTTCCAGCGCACATTCATTGAACAAAGACTACGAAACGCATGCAAGCGTCGAGAATTTCGTTTACGTATTGCGTTTTTATCCGGGAGTGACAGGCATTACTTCATCGAGGCTTGGTTTCCATCTCTTTTCCTGCCAGAAGATGAAAAATTCCCGAAAATAATAAAAAGAAAAACATTCGCGCATATGTTGGTGAGTTGGCAGAAAAGGAAGAAATAAATAACGACTGCTTGTTATCAAAGTAAGATCAGCAATATCATCAGACCCATGCATGTGTATTCGTAGTTATTTCTTATGAAAGAGTGTAGTAGAATTTTTTGCTTACCGAGAAAACATGGAATTGCACTACCAATTTTGAAGGAAATTTTTCTTTTTTGTCGGAGCTTTCGTTTCTTTTGTGCAAAAAGTTAAGTAACCAAATAAGTATATTATTTATTTCGGTTCTACAAAATACTATTTCATTTGTAATATGTATTTATTGGTATTAATAGAAAAATATTTGCTGTATATTTATATTAAAAAAAAATCTAAAATCAAATTAAGGAAGAAAAATTCTTGAAAAGTATAAATTTCTTATAAATCATAAAAAGCAGGAAAAAAACGTGAACCTTATATTTCAATCCTAGTATCCTGAATAAAACGCTTATTCGAATATACCATAAAATTCGACATATACAGTGGCGTAACGTACACCCTCGCAACCCTCGCATCGCGGGAAAGGGGGGGGGCAGGTCTCTAGGGGCCAAAGCTTGACTGACGCTAAGTACGTATTTCGGCTTGTTGCCCAAAACCTGACTTTGCATGGGCCCTAATATTATCCGTTACGTTACTAGGCGATGTACGGCGAAATACCTAAAAGTTATATATACATATATTTATATATATATACAGTCAACACTCGATAATTCAAACTTTCAATAATACGAACCTCTCGAAAATTCGAAGTATATGCTCAGTCCCTAGAAAAACTCTTGAAATTTCGAACTAAAACAATACATTTTGATACACTCAATATTTCGAAGTAAAATCTGTGGCTGGCCAGACTACAACACGCGATAATTCGAAGTTATCTTATAAAACTATCGACAATTCGAACACTCACTATCATGTAGAGTCCTGTAGCAAACAGATTGGAGCTTGCATGTTTTGTTATCCCTGCGTGTCTTCCCTGTAACGTAGCCTCTTTGCAGACCATCTGTGGTCAATTAAATGGACAATAAAGCAACTGCATCCGTTGTCAGCCGTCCATATCTTTCGTTTAACACATGTACTAAGAACCATGGGTAGCCTAGTGGTTTGAGCATCATACTCCAGACCAGAGGGCCTGGGTTCGATGCCCGATGCCACCAAATACCACCGAGTACACACGAAGTTCGTGCTCGTTAAATCAGTGGGTCCGAAAGTCTTGTGGGCGGTCGCAGCAGAAACCACGAGTGCAGGGGGCTGGAGAATATTTCCCTCCCTTCCAGTTCCATGCCTAAATTATGGAGGTGGAGATAGGTAGTGTCGCCATTTATCGTTAAGAAGTCCAACCTGTCTCACAGGCTCTGGCAACTTTCATTCCTTCCTTTCGGGAAGGACACGAGAACAACAACAACACATGGCCTTTCTACACATGTGTTCAGAAAGGATGGTCCGCTATTGTGAAGAAGAGATACGTAGGATTGTGTATGAATGTATTGAATGCATTCTTTTAATACAGGACTTTTAACTTCTGCAAAATATTTATATTGTATACAATATGTACTTTTTAAAAATACTTTAAAATAATTTTATATTTTTGTACAATTGTTGTTTTATTACATAGTTTCAAATTTAAATGTGCTAGAAAAAAATTCTCTTCTTGTATTTTGGGAATTTTTTTCTATCCTCTTGATAATTCGAAGTTTTTCATTGGTCCCTTTAACTTTGAATTATCAAGAGTCGACTGTATGTATATATATATATATATAACTTTTAGGTATTTCGACGTACAAGGCTCACACACTCTCTTTTTTTACGAAGAAACCTGAACTATACGTATGCAATGAATGCTCTTATGTTTTGAAGTCTTTTTTTCGAGGTATTATCCCAGGCTTTTGAAAAAACTGTATTCTTTTAGGACTGCAACTCTGAGTTCATATGGTATGTCATTTCTTTTAACAAATAGTATTTCATTTTCTTAATACTCTAAATTTTTATGCTAATCTCTTTTTTTTTAAAATTATTTATTTTATATTTGGCGTATAACGAGCACCCGTAAATTTTGATCTAATTTTTTATGCTAAAAGTGCGCGTTATACGGCGGATTTTACGGTATCATCTTTCATTCAATATCTTTTTTAAAAACTATGAAACATGTGCTGGAAATGGAAAGCAATGTTCTTTATACGTCACGCCTAAAATCGATAAAGTTTCAAATATATAGATGAATATTGAATTTGTGTTCAAGGAATTTATTAATCAATTAGTTCTTGTCATTTTAAAAAGTATTTGGTGAAATTTTAATAGTCTTTATTACAGAAATTGAAAAATAACACGAGCAAGAATTTCAAAACTGCATTCACAAAGTACGAGTAATTCAAGATTATTTTTATAACACCGGATAAATAGATTTGTTTGCTTTTTCTTTCGTTTCCTTCTTTGTGTTTAAATGCACTGCAATTACATTTGAGATTATTTTTTATGATAAATTGAGCAAGCGACAGCAATTACGAGTAAATTGAATTTTAACTCGGCAATTTGATGTATTTGTATACGGATTTTGACGCAGTATGTTAGATTCTCTCAAATTTATCTTACTTAAAGTTTTTTGCTTCAGTTACCAAATTTCTGTAAAAAGGAATATGTATTCATTAGTAAAATTAAAAATATAAATTAAGCTATGTTTCATATGAGCAAATATAAAATTTAAGAAAAAGGTATAAGGCACAGAAGATAATTAGTTTTGTTTTTACACCAAAAACTATAAATTTTACATTAAAATATTTTTTTCAGTTAATTATTAAATTATTATTCAAAATAGGTAATTATTCAAAAAAAAAATTGTGATTTTAAATTTAATTTCCTAAGCAAATATCAGAAAAAGTTTTATATAAAGAATTAAGTTTTAGCTATAATATTTATAGATAAAAAACTTGTATATACAAGTTTTTATACCTTAGTTCAAAATATATGAAAAATCTTAATAAATTTTAGTTTAAAATATTAAGAAAAATACCAAAAATTTAAGTATTATTTTGGACATAAGTAACTCATTAATTATTAATTCACTACTATTAAACTGATGTCATATTCATCAAACAATGAGCACTGTATTTATATTTGAACTAATTAAAGTTTATAAAAGATTCATATCGAATGCTAAGTAGACTTTACTGTATTTTAAAATTATTTTATATGATAAAGTAATGGTTTAAAATTTTATAAGAATACAGTAATTAGAAGAATTAAAAATACATTTGCCTTTAAAGAAAAACATTATCTATGAAAACCTGCAAATAACTGTAGCTATAAAAATTAAATTTTTATTGCTTGAAAAATTAATTCGGTGTAGAATTATTTTCATTTTAATATGTATTTCAATCTTTATACTAAGCAATATTATTATTCAAAATTTTCCACACTTTTCAATTGCAGTTATGGATTGTTCGTTATAAAACATCTTTACATTTCATTTCATTTATTGTAGTAGAAACTATAAGAATAATTTTTCTTGTCTAAAACTAGAATCGGTATATATGAAGTTTCCAATGGAACTAAGGATCTTCATGTCTGATTCTATAAATTTAATTACATTTCCTCCGAATCTTATTTTCATTCCTTTTCTTTAAGATGTTCGTCCAAATTCTTAATTAAATGTTATTTTTTTTATTTTTAAATTAGTTTCGCAGCAATCAATATGTGAATTCATTTCTTTTGATTAATGAGCCCGCTTAATTAAGAATTTTAAGAGTTTTTTCCCCAAATACTTCTTTGTATCTGGTATAGAATCCTTATTTCACAATTTAAAGATTACGGACAGAAATAATACTGCTATAAATTAAATTACGAAGAACATTTTCTGAGCTGCAATCCATCATTTCTTAAAAACTTTTGTTAAAAAAGTATGATTAAAGGTGAATTGTCGAATTTTTTAAAGCTGATCGGAAATCATTCAGTATTTCTTACCATTTAAATTGAGAATTGGAGTATTTTTAATTATACATGATTTTAATTAGTATAAATATTTCAGTTCTTAAAATAACTGAAAAATAATTTCTTATACTCATCAATATTTCATTATATGTACAGTCGGACCTTTATATAGCGAAGTTGCTAAATCCTGAAAAAAGTTAGTTACATGGAAAATTGGTTGCCTTTTTGTAAATATTTTTTTTATATATATTACCTATAAAAAAAAACTGCAAGAAAATTTTCTTGAAGCCTTTATCCACTTCCTGAAGAATTAAATGCTTTTCTTTGATGCTCAAGCACTTACGTTTTAACATTTTCGAGTTTCAAGAAATAAAACTACCAGTACGACTGATCAACACTACAAATGAATGGAGACTAATTCAAGAACACGGAGACACGAGACAATTTCACTGAGGGTGAAAGGGGATATTGAGGAAGTTGCAGTGAATTGGACAATGGGGGTTTAAGGTAGCACTTCTTCGATGAAACGCCCAGAATTCTATTGCTCTCAGCGAGTTAAGCATCTGATAAAACCAGCTCAAAATTTATGACCACCATAAAGTGTGTCAAAAGAAAGAATAACTTGAAATGTCCAGAAATACTTCAAAAATAGGGAGACAGAAAATTGAATCACAAGAAAAAAGTTCGTCATACAGAGAATGCACTTCACTATTGGGAGGTTATTTTACGAAGAAAATCGTGAAATGTTCTTGGTTCCAGGAAAAAGTACGCTGTACAGAAAAATTCGCAATACAGAGGTTCGACTATATATATAGTATATTTAACTATCGTTCTAAATCAATACTTACTTATAAAGATGTAAAACAGAAAATTTATGATTTACAAAAGAATTTTATCATTGTTTACATAGATAAAGTGCCTGGTAATTATGCTATAATTTGTAAATATTTTTATAATAATATGATATAAATGAACACTTTTTAAACAATGAATCTTTTAAAAGATTGGACTTGTCAGATAAAGAAATTACTAATCGAATTACTGCTATATATAGAAAATTGGGTGTTTCCATTTATAAGATTAAGTTTCCATATATATTTTTAACACCTAAATTTCATAAAAATCCTGTTAAATTTAGAACAGTAGCAAATGGTTTTAAAACTTATATCACTGCTGCAGGTAAAATGCTGCATAATATTATACAAGAATTTATCAATAAGCAATGTAATAAAGCTATAATTAAAAATAGTAAAGAAATTATAGATTTTTTTAAAAATAAAAATATTTATTCAGTTTATAGTTATGACTTTGAAGATCTTTTTAATTCCATTAATATCAATGATATAATTAGGGTAATTTTAGATAATCATAGAAATTATAACCTTAGTATTAATTTACAAAAATTTAGAACTCTAATAAATTTAGTCTTAAAAGAAAACTACATAAATTTTAATGGTTCTCGGTACAAACAAACCAAAGGTTTGCCTCAAGGTGGCCCTGCTAGCAATAGTTTGGCTAATTTATATTTACACTTTTACGAAAATAATTATATTATTAATAATGATTATTACAAATTTAGATACATAAATGACCTAATTATTTTTGGTAAAAATAATAATTTTAACCCCATTATTAATTTTTATCGCGTATATTTAAAGCTAATTAAAATTAATAGTAATCCAATTAAAACTAATTACTTGGATGTATCATTGTGTATTAAGGACTATAAATTACATAGCAATATTTATGATAAAAGAGATGATTTTAATTTTAACATTCTTAAAGTGCCTTACTGGAATTCCAACTTATATCGATTTATAGAAATATTATTTTCAATTATATTTATCGTAATAACGTATTAGTTAGTGATAAATTTAATATATATTTACATCTTAATAACTTTATTAAACATTGTATGGAACATGGATACCCTCCAAAATTTATAAAAAGTTACCTAACAGTTAAATAAAAATATGTTATTAGTTGTACAGTTTATCGATAGATGGCGCCTCAAGCTACGTAAATGAACAATATTATATTTTCTTAGAATTAATTGTATATGCTGCATGGTACTTTTATTTTCTATAAATTTTAAAATAAAATATAGAGTTTTTAAATGTGTATATATAGTATTAATGCTATTTTATCAAAACTTAATAATTTTATGCGATACTGTTATTGTCCATAGCCGAGGAATATGAGTCACGTGGTAAGTCTTTATCTAATAGTTTAACTTTGTTTTTAAATATTTTAGTAATTATTATAGGCTATAATATTATCGTTTTACATTAATAGGTTATGGTTTTATCTATAATGATAGTTAAACTTCTCTAGAAAATTTCTTGCTTTCCCTATGGCCCAGAGTATTGGCAAATTCAGGTGAAGGTTGGCTGGCCGAAAAACATTGTTTAAACCTGCATTCCTGGTTCCTAAGGCTAGGAGTTTGCTCTAGTATTTCTGTGGCTAAATCTATTCTATCATGACTATAGTTATCTTAGGTATATAACTATTTTTTGTATATTTTTGTAATATATATATATATATATCTTTATGCATAAAATATACGTGTCACAGTGTTTGTCCGCGATGGACACCGAAACTACTCAACCGATCATAATATAGTTTTGCATACTGTGTGTCATTTCGTCAAACTTAGAACATAGGATGGTTTTTATTTCAATTAATCACGCCATAATTTTTTTATTGCCAGAAATGTGAAGAATCAGGAAAAACGGTGCCAGATTCCCGTAAGGGAATAATCGCAAAATGTGGCATTGCTCATGTGTCTGTGGAAGCAGATATTGCAAACCAAGATACACGAAAATTAAGTGCCTGGCGTATTTCGGGGTGTGGAATCAGATTTTCGAGTCAGTTCCCAAAAATAACCGTAACTTTGCCGGATAAAGCCGGCGGCCCGTATTTTAGACACACCATAACAGGGGCTTACATTAAAAGCCTAGAATCGTGAAAACTTGGACCCTGGCGTACTTCAAAATGGATAATCCGAATCTGATATCCAATCAGAGAAAATAACTGTAACTTTGCCGGATAACTCAGGATGACCATTTAATTCGCAAACCATGGCAGGAGCTTACCCTTAATGTCTTGGTGCGGGAAAAGTGCGTTTCTGTTGTAATTCGGGATGGTGAACCAGAGTTCGAAATCGAATTTTAGAAATTCCTGTAACTTTGCCAGATAATGCCGGATGACCCTAATGCCCCTTCCAGGGACTGAACTTGCCGGCTCAGGGCACAAAAGTAATCTCCAGTTCTACCTAGGGGCGGGAAACGATCATTTTAAATCATATTTCAGCTGTAACTTTGTCAAATAATGCCGGACGAACCTAATGCCCCTTCCAGGGACTGAATTTCCTGGCTCAGGGGAACAAAAGTAATTTCCAGTTGTATCTAGAGGCGGAAAACGATAATTTGAAATTATATTTTAGAAACTCCACTAAACTTGCCGGATATTGTCTGAATTAGGAGAAAAGGCAAATGATTCGAGTCCCGCGGATTTTCATTATGTCTAGCGACTGAACTTGCTGGTGCTGGAGCATCAAAAGTCAGCTTCGTGTGCATTTCGGAGTGTGAAATGAGAATCTGAAATTGCATTTTGGAAGTTTCGATAACTTTGCCGGATAATGCCAGTCGACCGTATTTTAGACAACTGTAGCAGGGACTTGCTTTAAAAGCCTTGGATCATGAAAACTTTGTCCCTGGTGTATTTCAAAACGGATAATCCGATTCTGATATTCAATCTGAGAAATGACAGTAACATTGCTGGACAATTCAGGATGACCGTCTTTTACGCTAACCGGGGAGGAGCTCACCCTTAAAGTCTTGGCGCGGGAAAAGTGTATTCCTGGTGTAATTTGAGATGGTTTAAGCGAGTCTGAAATCGAACTATAGAAATTCCTGTATTTTTGCCAGATAATGCTGGAGGATCGGAATATTCTCGTACAGTAGTACCAGCCTATCTTGCCAACGTAAAGTGAGTGAGTGAGTGAATATTAACGTCGCACTTTTCAGCTACACTAGGGTTTTTGACGACTGACCGCGTAATTTTGAACCATGGTCAAGTGACACGGACGACACCTGAGCTGGCACCCCCTCTCCTAACTACCACACCACACCAACGGGAGGACGTTTGAGCTCTCGATAGATTTAAAGTGAATCGCTCCCTACACGGCGGGTTTTCAGTGGTGCTGGGCTTGAACTCATGACACGCTAGCCATGATCCGATGCCTTGACCACTTGGCTACCGCGGCCGCTTGCCGACGTAGAGACGCAAAAAGTGGATCTTGATTGTATTTCGGAACTGCCTATCCGAATATTCTCCATCCAATTCAATATAATCTCATATCTACATCAACTAATGCCAGACGAAAGTATTTTGCACGAACTGTGGAAAAGGCATGCTTTAAAGTTCTTGAGGAGAGAGAAATGCTTTCCTGATGTTTTTCTGGATAGGAAACAATAATAATGTGAAATCGGATTTTAGAAACTCCCGTAACATTACCGGATAATGCCAACCGACCGTAATGTCCCCTTTCAGAGACTGAACTTACAGGAGCAAGGGCGTCGAAAGTGGGCACAGAGTACTTCTAGGGGTGGGAACGAGAATCTGGATACGGATTTCAAAAGCTTCCGTAAATTTTCTGGATATTTCTGGAATGAGGTCAAATGGCTTTGTGTTCGAGTTCCACCTCCGGATTTTCATTCCCTGTAGTAACTAAACTTTCAGGTGCAGTCGTGCGAAAATATGGTTGAAATAGGAAATTGCATCTTCGGGCATTGTTGTCACTGTGTTAGATGCTGAAAAAATTGCACATTCCGCATGAGCTGCCATTGGACATTCATAAAATACAAGATGCAAAGTGTACCATTGAAAAAAAGAGTGGATTGGTTACAGTATTGCAAATGAATTCAGTCATGCTTAGGGATAAGCGTATCATCAACCATAAACATTCACTCAAAGCATTACATAGAGCTTTGCAAGATTTAAATGGCAACGGGAGAATATTCGGTGTTGCTGTTGTATTACTGTCTGGTGATTTCCGATAGGCATTAACAGCCATTACACGCTCTACTTTTGCTCACGAGATTAACGCCTGTTTAAAAGAATCGTTTTTATGGCGAAACGTGGAAACACTTCGACTGACCATAAAAACGCGAGTACATTTGCAGATGATCAATCTGAGCAAATATTTCCTAACCAACTACTGAATATCGGAAACGGTGAAGTAGAACTTCATCCCAATACATAATGCGTGAAATAATCAGAAGATTTCTGTAATGTGCTTTAGGCAAAAAGGAACTGATTGAGAGTGTATTTCCGGATATTCTGTATAATTATCTTGATAATTATTGCCTCTGTAATCCTGTTACTTAATCAGAAAAAATATTGATATTGTGATGAAATAAACTTCCAGACACAGGGTTGTTGCCAGTTGATCCATAGTTTTTTAAACCAATCGACACTATTGTTGATGAAAACAAAACCGTAAGTTTTCCAACCGAGTTTTTGAATTCTCTAGATGTATCAGGAATGTCACACATAATCTTCGGTGGTTCCCTGGTTATTATCTGCGTAACTTAAATTCACCTAGATAATGCAACGGTGCACATTAATCATCAAAAAATTAAACCGGGAACTTCTTGAAGCAAACATTTTGACTGTAAAGTTTGAACGAAAATTCGGTTCTGCTACTACGGAATTTGTTGCCACGTATTTCACTGATACCGTCAGAATCTCTAATACCATTCAAAAGGCTTCGATTCCGATTCGTCTGGCATTCGCGATGACCATAAATGAATCTGAAACCGAACAATGTTCATTTGATACTTGGACTTAGAAAATCCATGTTTCTCGAATGGGCAACTAGATGTTACATGCTCACGTGTGCGGAAAAAGTTGAATCTATTTGAGTTAGCAAAATACGGGTAACCGAAAAATATTGTGCATCGATTAGCGATTATTTGTATAAAATTATTATTTCTAATACTTTAAAATGATAAAAATAATTTTAAAAATTGCAAAGAATCAACTTTATTCACCACATATATAAACTTAAATCTTCATATGTTGTTACTTAACTACTTCGTTAGTAATTCATGCATTCGAATAGGTGAAGAAAGAAATGCAAAATTAAAATAATTGTTGTTTTATACTTTATTTCAACCCTCCAAAATTATAAACTAAGATTAATTTGACTGCATTGAATAGCTTAGAATAATATTGAACTAACGTATTAAAACAAAGCCACAGCAACGCGTGGCCTGGTCAGCTAGTATATATATATATACTAGCTGACCTGGCCTGGCGTTGCACGGGCCTTTACCCGGGATATAACTTAATCCTCATGTGTTAATTTCCTCCATTCTTTCTGACGCCAGCACTTTTGTGTGGGTGTGAAGCGTACAATGTGAGTGCAAGGCCCATGAGTGCGTATCAATGTGGATTTCTCGTTTAACATTTTCCCTTCTCTTCACAAAATAGCACTTCCATTATAATTTTTCGAAATTACTTTTACTTCTTTGTTTCTTTCCTCTTCGCTTAGCCCGGCGTTGCACGGGCTTTTACCGAGTGAATAACTTAATCCCCATGGGAATTTCTTGTTTCCCTCAGGACGATAGCACTTATGTGTGTGTATGCGCAATGTGATTTCTTTAACTATGTCATTAAAGCTCCCTTTTTCGAAATCTGTTCTCGCGTTGGTGTGGTGTGGTAATTAGGAGAGATGGGTGAAAGCTCAGGTGTCGTCCTCTTCACTTGACCATGGTTGAAAATTTCGAGGTCCGTCGCCAAAAACTCTCGAATAGGCAAACAGTGTGAATTTATTAATCACTCACTCACTTTTCAATTCTTTCGTTGCAATTTTTTAGTTCCGGAAACGAAAATGTAGCCTTTTTAAAAATAGTTGTATGTTGAAAAAAGACAGAAAAGTAGAATGTTTTCAAATTACAAAATTTCACTACTATTTTAAATCTTGAATTAAAATTGTGAGGATTTTTTGAAATGTTCGACACACGGGAAAAAATTCATGCAGTTATCTTTATAAAAGAAGAAATTATTAATTATTAAGTATTTTGAGTGTTTTATTAGAGTTTGTTCAACAAAGTGGTGAAATTGTCGAATCGGCCACTGGTCTGCCAAATTTGAAAAACCGCTAATTTGGCGCGTTTTTGCGTGTTGTGTTTTGGAATAGCAACCCTATCACAACACGATATTTCTTCTTCCTCACTGATACAAAACCAAAAGGATTACCAGAGTTGGCGTACTTATCGATTTGGCGAGAAAACTCTTGGCGGATAAGTGGCCGATTCGGCAATTCAACCAAAAAAGTTTTTGGCTTTTTATTTTTTAAATCACTGATACTAAAAGTTTTAAAAATAATTTTTATTTAAACGCAACGATATTGATTCATTTCACAGTATGCAATTCAAAAAGAAAATAATACTATGCGATAAAAATATATTTAAGATTATTTCCTTATATTTTTTTATATTTTTTTCTTATATTCTTCTGTTCTTCAATAAATCAATTTTTAAGAATGAAAAAAAAACTATCGGTTGTGATGCGTTATATGAATGAGCTTCCCGTGTTATGAGGGAATTCCCCTTTTTACTACGCAGCGAAAGACTCAAAACTACCTCAACCTTTCCCGTCTTCCAAACAGAAAGCTAACGCAAAGTGAATGACCTTGACGCAATTCAGAAATAACGTCGAGAGTACCGAATGAGCATCCCTTACGGGAATCTGGCAACGTTTTTTTCGGATTCTTCCCATTTCCGGCTATTAAAAAATTATGGCGTGATTAATTGAAATAAAAACCATCCTATGTTTTAAGTTGGACGAAATGACACACAGTATGCAAAATTATATTATGATCGGTTGAGTAGTTTCGGAGTCCATTGCGGACAAACACTGTGACACGTATATTTTATATATAAAGATATATATATATATATATATATATATATATATATATATTTTTTATATATATATATATATATATATATATATATATATATGACAGTGTGGTTTAAAATGTGTTCTTCTATTTCAAGTATATTTATTACAACACACGCAAACTAAACTAAACTCAGTGGCGCAACAGCCCATCAGGGTAAAGACCTACTGTGTCCATCTCAGTTTTCATTACCTTGGGCACTGAGGTGCATGAGAAGATATCCCGGTCAGATGGTCAGTCTGACGCAAAACCCCCAGTGTTAAATTCCCAAACAAGCTTTTTTCTCATTTATCAACCCACTGAAGGGTGAAACGACCTTGCCCATCCTGGGATTTGGACCTCGGACCTGTGGTGTAAAAGCGTGATACGCTACTCCTCAGCCACAGGGCTTCATAACATACATAAGTTTTCAAATACATTAAAGCCTATTAAAATCCGTTTCAATTTCCCGCATACGCACATACATAATAAGAAATATAAATTGTACAGTAAACTCATGTCATGAATTACAATAAAATTTAAGGAAAAAAAAAAAAGGATTTAAAGATAAGATATATGAATTTCGCTATATTTTCAATGATTACATTTTATTACAAACCTGGAAAGTGATTTAATTACTCAATTAATATAAATTAAATGTAATATTATGCTCACAAATTTTATCTAAAGAATGTAGCATTAACGGTATAAACAAAAAAAAAATCAAGTAAAAATTATAGGAATAAAAAGTAAAACAAAAGCAGATTTAACCCTCATCAGGTCCTCTCTATGGTCTTAAGTGGCCCCGGGATTCAAGTTTATGACAATAACCCTTTCACAGTACCCCCGCAGCTCTAATAAGTACAGAGAGAGAGAGAGAGAGAGAGAGAGAGAGAGAGAGAGAATATGTACATTTTATTTACAAACCTATCGACGCTCATCACTTCTCTGTTATCAAGATAATGTCAAAAGAAAATATTCTGAAGAAAAATTTTAAGGCTCTCTTCGGCTAATGTTAAGGAATAGGACCCAAATTCTGAATATTTTTTCAGATATAAAAGTACTCGAACATTAATATTATATTCTGGCTTCGCTATCCTGTAGAGAATCACGTATTTTATCATATTACTCAGTTTTATCCTAGTTGGCACATTGTTTCTTTTAAAAAATGTGTTTCGCATTTTTTCCCTATACTGTAATGCTAAATGAGCTATTCCCTTACATGTTAAAATAAAAAACTAATTAATTATGAAATATTTTGAAATTTTAAAAACACTATATTATAAACAAATGCATGAGTTACAATGTCCCAAATTTTTATAAGAATTGAGGAATTTTTTCTATCTTTAAATGTGCAGCATGTTAAGGCCTCTAAGGACTCTTAAATTGCAAATTTTTCAATTTTTTGAAAAAAATATATGTTAAAGCCTCAACATTTCTGAGCATTTTGATACCAAAATGTTGTTGATACTGTAAAAAGGTCCGAAGTTACTGAGAATAACTAGAGAAATTTAAACAAAGTCCCTATCTCTTTCGTATCTTTAACTTCATTTTTCTCAAAACAACAAATTTTAGCTTGCGCGCAGAAATTCTCAGAAACTATTTATGATATCGATCTGAAATTTCATACACGTGTTCAAAATATTTCTCTTCATAACTTATACTTCAATTTTCAAAAAAAAAAAAATTAAAAAATTTATTTATTTGAATTTTAATTTATTTTTTTCTTAAAATTTTAAAATTTTCGTTGTAATTGTATTTAAAAAATATATTTTTTTCTCTAAGTTTCTTAAAAGTTAGTATAACTTTGAAAGTGAACATTTTTATACCAAGTAAAGTTAATTTTGTAAATTTTGAACAATTTTGTACTTTAGAATCTTGCGCGCTGTAAAATACTAAATTTCAAATTTTTAAAAAATTGTCCAATTTTTATTTTCTTATAAATTTTAAAAAATTTTTCAAATTCTCCGGAAATTTGAGAACGAATGTAAATATATGTGATTATCATGTGATAAAAATTTCAAATGATTGTTTTGCTTTATTGCTAAGTTACATTGGTTTCAAGAAGGATATTTTTTTCGAGTGTACAGATATATGTTAAGGGTCCTGAGACCCTTAAGTTCACGCTCTCGTAGATATGTTTTTGTACATCAAAGGAAAATAAAATAAAGAGTTTCAGCACTTTTCTGTTCAAAAGATTCCTTTTTTTTTAAAATTCCGTTTTATTAAAATATTTATTTAGTAGTGTAGTAATTGTTTTCATCTAGTACTTTAAAGCATAAATAAATTATTAAACAATAAAAAATAAACTAAAAACAAAAATTACTTCTGCTAGGCGGAGGGTAATGAATGTATCCAAAAGACAGCCAAAATACCCAGAAAAACTGGTCTTACCAAAGATAAGTAAATCGATTCCTCACAAAAGATAAACTGTCTACTTAACTTATTTATTTTTGGTTCATTTTCAATATGTTTAGTAACTTCAAATGACATATTTTGATTTTGATTTACTTATTTTACTTTAAATTTACTTTCCTTTTTAATTTTAAGTTAAATATGTGTTGACAGTTGTCACTAAAAATTTTAGGTAGAATGATAGAAGTTATCAACATTCTTTGAGATTGGAACTAGCCGATCAGGGGAACCTCTCCCTTACAACCTGTGTGTGTGTGTGTGTTTTGGTCAAATATTTCTCTCCCTTCTTTCCCATATTTGTTGTCGAAGGTATCTTAATATGATTCGGTGAATCTCTTTTCCCCAGGCTTAGAGAAACAATTGTTTTTCATATTGTTCAAGGACTTCAAAGAACCTCTGGTATCGGGATCTAAGAAAGTGTTTCTATTGCTATTTCAATTATCATTTTTCTCAGTATCTGAAAATTGCCGGTGTTGCCAGTAGAAATTAAAGCAAAAAGATTCATATTGAAAAGTGAAAGAGCTATAAAAGAAAAGAAAAACGAAGCATCAGTCTCTATAATTGAAAAAATGAAAAAAAAGTTTTCGTTTATTATTACTTTTTATAATAGTTAACCAAATAATCTTAATCTGTTTTCTTCCTCTTTCTGGCAACCTCTACACGTCATTGGCTGTGAAAACTCCGTATTTTCATTTTAGCTCACTTTTTTTCTTTTCTAAAAGATGGCTGTCTTTTTAAATTTGTGATCTAAAATTAGATAAAAATTCTGATTTTTATGTTCGGTTGTTTTAAACGGAATAAAAAAAAACTGTTCCTCGTCTTTGTAGAGCTTTATTAAATTTAAAAAAAATCTTAAGGACACAATTTAGTAGATGATGAGTGTTTGCTACATACTACGCTATGCATAAATGGATATAATTCAAGCTATACAATTTAATGCTTATAAATAATTTGCTTTCTCTAATGAATTTGAACCGAAAGAAGTATCGAATAGTAACAAAACCTGAGAGAGAAGAATTATAAGTTTGAACCGGAATACAGATTAGATTAACTCAACAATGCAAATTAACACTAATTGTATTTCAACAGAGGGTTGTTTCCTTTGTTGTACTCCAATAATCCTTTATCACCAGTTTGAGAGCCACGCGGCATTGTTAGTACACGCGGAGAGCGCTCTACGTCAGCGCCAACAGAGGCGTCTCGTTGCCTAGTGACGTCGGCAGAACAGGTTAGATTGTTTCCTCGTAAGCTTCATACTCTCAGTCACAGTTACGCAGCCCGCCAGAACAGACGCTATCTCACTTCGCCTTCTCCCCAAACCAGCAAACGATTTTTTTCCCCTTTAATTTTTTTCACTCCTGCTGCTTCTCAGCTAGGTTCAATTTCCATCAAATCTTCTCCAGACGTCAACAATTTCTCCTCAAGGCACGCGTTCTAGAATAATATAAACAACAATAAAATAAAAAAAAAAGCAGCAGCATAGAATAAGAAAAGGATTTTTTTTTGTTTATTTTTCATTTGCGTCTGTCTGTCTATCTAAACAGCAGACGATAATGTAGAGTTAACGAAAAAAATATCTATTATTCGATTACTATTCAAGCAAGAAAAGATAAAAAAGTTGTTTGAATTTTGGGTAGTGAGAAGTGGAAGTGTGTTTGCATGTTCGAAATGCTCAGCTAACGACCAAAGAAAAATTAACCTAAGTTCTTCTATTTTGAACGGCCTACCACCACACTATGATATGTTGCAGGAGCGATTTAACAATGTTCGTTCGACTTTGGACGATCGCCGTGTTTTCCTTAGCGGTGTTCTTCGAAATATGCAAGGCCGATCAAAACGATCACACGCCGCAGGTGTATACGGACCAGTTCGTGGTGAAAGTGGATGGGGGAACAGAGGTAGCAAAGGAACTGGCCCGGAAACATGGATTTACCTATCTTGCAAAGGTCAGTGCCTTTTTTTCATTTTACTCTCTTCTTCACTTTTAAGTCATCATAACGCTATGACAAAAAAATTAATTCCACTTATATGTTGATATGGTAAATCTTAATATTTCTTTTGTAATTTTCACCAAAATTTACACTCTGGGGCCGATATAATTTGCAATCGTATAATGATAGCAATCTAGATAATTAATTGCAGTTGTAATATTATAACGAATTGCATGCATTTTAAAATTTTTAATCGCTTAAAAAAGTTTAAAAAAATTTATTTTTATTTTTCTCAAATAAATGAATTTTTTCCTTGCAAAGGGATTTGAGTGAATGTCTTGCCTATTGTGTGCTCACATATTATAAAATTTTGTAAAATTCTTTTTTAAAAAGAAAATGGTTAACTCAAGTACAAAAAAGAATTTGATTGATAGACAGATAGATCTCTGATCTATCAGTATTCTGTTAGATATCGGTTGAGTTTAAAGTATACTTGTTTAAGAAACTTACAAATATAACGCTGTATTCTTGCATTACAAAATAATTTTTTCAACGGTCTGGTATTTTTTATATTGAATTCATCAGCTATTTATGCTTAATTGAACTCTTAAGTACTTTTTGCACGAAAATATCAATAAATGATCTTAGTAAATATATTTACTGACATTATTTACTGATATTATCGTGCAACATAGTGTTTAGGAGCACAGATATTTAGCTGTTTAAAAATATAATTAGTGGATAAAGCGATAATTATGTTAGCATAGTGAACAATGTATTATATACTAAATTTTGGTATTATTTGATAGGACACCTGATTTTGATGTGAAGTCAGGTATATTTCGAAGGATAGTTATAAAACTCAGATAATTCAAGCTGTGTGTATGCAGAAAATACTAAGTCCTGAAATTAAGCGTATCATTTTTCTCTTATTGAATATACGAATCAATTTCACTAAGCAATATCAAAATTTTCTCAATGTTTTTCAAGTATAATATGACAACAAACTTAATTAAAATGTAACAAGTTTAGTTTTATTCTATTACTTGTAAGAACCAGTTTAGTTTCATTAAGCAATGCACTAGATACAGCAAATTTATGTTGGCGTCTCTAAAAGAACAGAAAAGTTCAGTTGTTTGAAGTGAATAATCTACCACTTTTGGTTCAATGCTAATAAATAAAAGTAGTGACCGAAGTATATATAGAAAAAAAAACTCCTTGTCAGGCTAACCGTCACGGTCAAATGACAACCGAGTTCATAAACCAATAACAATAAGCGGCCTTGGAATTCTTCGTATTTCATGCTCTCTGTGTTCTATGTAAGGTTTTAGAAATAGGTTGGAAATGATGTATCAATCTGTTCATTGAAATGTTATTGTAAGCTAAGTGTGCTAAATTTCCCCCATCACGAACTAGTGAGCAATATCTATGAAATTTGTTACTCAAAAAGTTTGCTCCTCTGTAAATATTTTTATAAATTTTGATGTAACGTAAATTGTTACCAAAAGGATACGCGGTTGAGGGTTTTCCTTCGATTCGTCATTTTCTTTATGAAGAATTAGTTTCAAATTTTTCTCTTACCTTTGAATTTTACCTCATTTACTTCAAACTTATTTCAATTTGTGTTTTAATTACTGTTTTTTTCAATTTGGTCTTATGTTCTATGACACTCAAAATCATTTTCAAGAGTTTCTTCAAAGTAATACTTGCGAGAGTTAGAGATAGAGAGATAGAGAGAGAGTTTACTGTTTTTTCCTTCCTAATATTAATAACATAAAATTAAAAAATTTTAGAAGTAACTATTCCTTTTCTTTTAGTATTCTTGTAGTTTATTTCAACGCTTTTCAAGGTTACCTCTGTTTTGATAGATTTGGTTGATGGTTTAATCATCAATCTATACAAAATAGAATTACTTTCCATTCTATCACCATACATTTTATCGAATATTTTAAGTTTTTGAGGCTTATATGCAGCTATTGACTTTCAAAACTCACAATTTAAAATAATTTATCTAAGTTATAGGTTTCAAGAGGGAATGTCATTCTAGAAGTTTCTATGAATGACAGAAATGGTCTTTCCACGAAAGTTATGCTTATGCGTGTATTACTATAACGATCGTTAAGTTATTTAAAACTGATTATAAATTGTTTTCACCATCCGAACGTAGAAAATATCTTATTTTGTTTTCTAAATACTGAGAGGCGGTATATGCTGGCTCTGTCTATCCAATTCTGTCTATAGATTTCTCTTGAAAACAACACCACTTTGAATTATTCAACTGTTCTAAAAAATAATTGACTCTTTCATTAATATTTTTCTTGTGCATTTGCAATGCAGCGTAACAATGATGAAGTTGTACTTAATTGCTCAGTTTTTGTAATTTATAAAAATTTTTATTTTTATAAATTTCCTCTAACTTTTTTTTTATTAAATTATTTTATTAATTTTCACATTACGATTAATTTTGCCAATTGAAGTTGTGGCATTTTCAGTGCTATATTTTGAAAATTCAATTGTGTTTAAGGAAAGGAATACTATAAAAACTCAACATTTTGCTTTTCCTTTTGAAAATAATCCTTCATTTGCGCTTAAGAGCTTAATTGTGTATATTCAAAGAATTCATTCACTCTTAAAAACAGATTAGCTTTAAAAAAAAAGCGCGCATTATTTTAATTTATACGATGTCTTAGTTTCATTATTTTATCAACGCAGCTAGTACTTTTTTTTCTTTTTCTAAAATATATGATATTCAAGGGGAAGTTTAATTTCTTGTGTGTGTAACTTACTTCTCATTCTATAAATAAATTTTTATACACTACCAACTTCAAACTTTCTATTACATTTTCAATTTTTTTCAGATTCATTGAGGAGAATGTATTTCCAAAATGTTTCATTAGCAATTTTCTAAAAAAATATTTTTCATTTGGATTATAAGTTAAATCTAGGAAGTTATAATAGAGCAGTATATTTCTGGAATTTTATCGCAGCTATTCATACTTTTTCTACATTAGCAATCACTTTTCTAAAAGAAATCTATTAATATTTTTAGTGTCAATATTAAAAGTTTCTTATTTATAAAATTCTAATTCTAATTTTTGTGATTTGCAAATAGAGAAAGTTTATACATGACAGATTTCATTTACATATTTATCATATTTAGGTTTGATCCATAAGGAGAACTGTTTATTATAATTTTTATAAATACTCAATTTGATTAAGTAAATGTATAATAATCTCGTTATAAATCAGTCTCAAGAGACGAGATTAATGCCTGATAGTTGCTACTTCAGTTTGGAAACTTTCATGATAAACCATTAATAGTTTTCAGATTTAGTTGTACTAACCATCTAGTTAACCCCACTATAACTAGCAATGAGCTTAGTTCGATTGACTAAAATGTGAGTTGATTCTCTTATCACAAATCTGTAATCGCAACCGCTAGACTAAAGGAAAGTAAAGAGTAGATTAAAACTGAAAATAAAGAGAGAAAAAACAAACATTTTTGGAGAAAAGAAAAACGTAGTTAATGTTTTTTGGGATTTAAGCTGCAAGTTTTTGTTCAGCTGAAGTAAAAATAATGCACTGATATTATTCTGAAAATTACAGAATTTCACAAAATTTTAGTCGTATATATCAGCTTAAAAAAGAATAATAATTATTTTTTGATATAATTAAACAAGAAAATATATAGCTTACTTTATAATTTTGTACCAGACTTAATAATTCTCATGCCTAAATTGCAAAAAATGATCCAAATGAATATGCCTACGAATCGTTTTTTAAAATCTATATTGAAGCTGTGGATGTTTTGAATCTCTTTTAAGAAAGTAGACAAAGTAATTTTTTTAAAAAAAATTGTAATAGCAGTTATATTCAAATAATATCCGTTTCAGGCTAAATACGACCGATAGTTTTGTAAAATGTACGATATTCTTAGGAGACAAATATGCGCTATTCATCATAATATTTCTGCATTGAACATTACATATAATACTGAGTACGATGAAAGTAAAACTATAATAATAATTATAATAATAATTTCCTTTGAAAGAAGTAAGTACTTTGCATTATAATATATATAGGTCTTTTTAGAATCCAAACATTTCGTAAAAAATCATATTTTTTGCATTGTTTTTCAACACATCGTGAAATAAATAACAAAAATTACGCTATTATAACATTACACAAAAAATTAATGTGCATTCATTATGAATTATTGTATTTTTATAATAAGAAGAAATTAACCAAAACCTATGTAATAAAGGTTATTATTTTTAATTTGGTTTTGTGAAGAATTATTAGTTTGTGAAAATTAATTAAATTTGAAAATTCTCATTATTTTTGTTGACTTTGAAAACTTAAGTCATTTTTTGTGACTTCCTCTCTTGATAGTTATAACAAAAAGTCACTTTGAAAATAGCAACTCTTAAAAATAGACGTTTAAGAAACACAAAAGAAGGAAAATTAAAATCTGATTTTACAGACGATAAAATTCTGAATAAAAAAGGTAGAGATTAGTTTTTTATTTGAAGATTATTTTAATCTTTTAAGTGTTTTTAAGTTTTGATGTTTTTAGTTTCGTTTTATATAAATAATATTATTGAGATGTGTTGCATTATTTTGTTTCGATCAAGTTTTGATTCTAATATTCGTAGTTGTTTATATTTGAAACGACGAAAGTGCGCATCTGATGCATCACGAAAGCAGAAAAGGCATGTCTTAGATTTACCAGAAAAAGCTTTTATTCGTTCTTGTACAGATATTTATCTTTCTCTTCTTATAAGCAATGTGACTTATCATAACTCTTAGCAAATTATTTATGTTCACCGTCCTGTTGAGTAGATTTGAAGCAATGATATAATTCAGGAGATATTACATTACGCATTCAAATGGTGAATTACTTAAAAAAATTTTACAAAAGAAAGAAGAGATGCCAAAACTCATGAAGAGACCTTTGTTTCACATATTTCTTTTAATAATTTCATTACTTCTGAGTTCTTGTATGTTTTACTTTTTTGCCTTGAAAATTAAATAAATTTGAATTGTAAATTGTTCAAAAAATATTATTTTCTGAGAACTACTTAGACTTTTCCTTCAATATCTCAAATCCTGTTCCACGCACATCATGAATTTTTGTAAATGTCTTTGTAATAATATATAGCTTGAAGACTCGTTGCTAGCGTGTCTGAATTTGCATCAAATTTCTATTTGAGCAAGCATGTGTAGTCATAAATTCATCTAGCTTCTTGTTGAACTACCGTAATACATAATTTATCTGATATCACACTTTTCTAGCTCATTTTATGTTACTTGCAAACAGACCGAATCGTTCTACATGTTCAAGAAAACGCGAGTTCGGTTTTTCATTACTTTTATTTTCCTGTATTTATTGTTGGCACTGTGTGATTTTTGGCAGAATTTTTTCTTTCTTTTCTTTCTTTCAAAAGAGAAACCATTGCTAAAGATTTG
The DNA here is from genome assembly GCA_019973975.1 of Trichonephila clavata. Taxonomy (NCBI): domain Eukaryota; kingdom Metazoa; phylum Arthropoda; class Arachnida; order Araneae; family Nephilidae; genus Trichonephila; species Trichonephila clavata. The sequence continues at coordinate 22,902 of BMAO01031071.1, read as the reverse complement.
AAAAATGTTTTGATTGTAAAAAGTATGAAATATCTCATTTAGCCGTTTTTGGAACTGTCTCTACAGCTCTTCAAACTGTATCAGCACAAATAGACCGAGACTTCTGGATAGAGAGAGAAAAAAATAAGAGATTTTTAATATTATCGTTCTTAGAAGTGCTAGGGAGTAGGATTGTAGTAGTAACACACACAAAAAATGAGAGAGGACGCTATTTCTCCAAGATCCAAGAATGGGCTGGTCTATTTCAAAAATAGAACGTTTTCTATTCTTTTTCTCCTCATAAGATTCAGTTTTTCGAATTGATTTAATTTTGTACCCTTTTTTCTAAAATAACTTATTTTGTGTCATCGTATGAGGATGAAACATAAAACTTTTTCCACTTAATAGCAGTGAATTTTTTTAAAAAAGATTTCGCATGGGGAAAAAAATGCTTAGTGGATAAATTACTAGTTTATTTTCCTTTTTGTTTCTTTTACGTATGAAATAGGAGAGAATGTTACTGTTAAATTATTTTCAAGCTACATTTTTTATGTTCGTTTGTATGTATAAACATCTCAATAACAAGAATAATTAAGACAAAACCATTTTAAAAAAACTTTTTTTTCCTATTAGCTATTGCGTATTGGTAAGAAAAAAGTTTGTATTTATTTAATTAGTTGTAAGAATGTAGAAAAACATGTTATTTCTGAGAATATCGAATAAAGTGCAAAATTTTGATTAAAATTAAATTTTGATATATTTTGTAAAATTTTTATCATTTTTATGTCAAATTTTAGTCAATTATTTTATATCAAGTGAATATGTTTGAAAAAACACATTCACTTTAGTTAAAATAAATTTTACTTTCGTTACAAATTGAGAAATTCTATACCACTTTATAGGAAAAGCAAAACTGAAGTGCGATTGGGAAGGTTTTCTTTCCTATTTATTTCTTGCGTTGTCAAATGGCAGTCGTAGAAATACTTTTTAACGTAACATAATTTTTTTTATCTTAGAAACTAAATAAAATTTAAAGGAAGATCATACAGGTATAATGTTTACAAAAAGATTACATACGTAAAGGTTGTACATGTCTTAAAGCACTCTTCACCGTTTAAACACCGTTTAACAGAGTTAACATTATGGAGCAGAGTTAATGTTAGGTACTTTAAAAAAATAAGTAATTTTCAATATTTTCAGTACATTTATAAAAGTGGACTAAAATTTAAGCTCGAAAGCACGAATATTCAGAAGTTAAACAAACGTAAATATGAAATATAAGTGTTATTTCTCTCTTAAATTCTAGACGTTACAACATTACTTGAGAAAGTAAATGTCACAAGAGAAAAGAAAGAAAAAAATTTAGACTTGAATTGCAAATAACCATGTCTACCGCTTTAAGATTTGGATAGTAAGCAGCTGACTCTTTGGATGTGATTTGCATTGTGTGACGTTCTTAACTATCTTATTCAATTCCTACTATTAGTTCACACTCTCTCTATATTTATCTCTCTCGTTCAAATTTTCAATCGTTAATAAATGCATTTTAAGGCACTCAATTGAGCTGAAATTTTATGTACGCGATTATTTTGGATGACATTACAGAAATTTAATAAAAATTAATTGATTAAGACCAATTATTCAAAGACTTACATATACAGTCACTTTGGCATCATTTTTGGCGACTTAGCGACCATTTTGGCGACTTGTGAGAAAAAACCTTTTCAAGTTTTGACACATTTTAAAGCGCTCATTTGAGCTGAAATTTTCTATACACTATTGTTTTAGGTAACAATGCGATAATTTAATTTCTAATGATTAAAATTTATCGACTGAAAATAATTATTTAAAGAATTACAGATACACCCACATTGGCTTCATTTTTAGCGATTCATTTTCAGCGGCTCATTTTTAGCGATAGTTAAGATTTTTTTTTTCTCTCACGTTTTAATGTATTCTGTTGAACTGAAATTTTATATACACGATTGTTTTGGATGACAATAGGATACTTAAAAATGATTTAAACTAAAATAAAAATTTTTGTTGATCTAAGTAGGAATTGACTTAATTTTTTTCTTATATTACTTATTTTGAATCACTTCTTTTTCTCTCAGTTAAACTATACTTAATCAAATAATTTCCCAATCTTGACCGATGATAAATTTTGAATTTGATATATTGAATCAGATATCTTCTATAACAATTCTTCGGAGTATTAAAGATGGTTCATAGATAGTTGTAAAAAGGGATCTGTAAATTGTAAATTAAAATTTAGTGGTGTATTCTTAAAAATGTAATACAGGCTGCTATTTTTTATAATTCAATAAATAACATTTGCTTAATATTTATATCTGAGCAAGATATTTTACGCACTTTATATTTGAACAGGAAATGAAAACCACAACTTCCTAGTTTAGAAGTGGGAAAAAACTACATAATTGAAACGACGATTATAAAGAATTAGAAAACTCCAATTATTTCTAATCTATGTGTCCATTACTTAATTGCTTCAAGAAGGTTGTTATTTTAAATGTTGCGTAAGAACATCTCGAGCAAACTCCTTATCTAAATATTTACATTTATTTGCCGCCTCTCAGTGCCTTGTTCGTTTAAAGTTTGTTGTATTAAGTTATTTGTTATTGATAAATTTTGTTAAGTATCCTAAGCAGAACAGTGAGGAAAAAAACTGCAACCAGAGAAACAACTTGAAGCATTGAAGATGTAAGCTAATCTTGACCTAATATTAATTTGTGCTCTTGTTTCTTTCGGCAAAGGAAGCTGTCAATTACGAATGTTCCATATCCTTTTTGAAATTGAGCTTGCTTTCTTTTAATTTAATGTGAATCACTCTTATGGCAAACTTGTCTATCGAATCATTCTGCGTTTAATTTATTTTGTTTGTCCTCTTCCTTTGTTTAAATGCAAATATCTTTTACAGTAATAAAAATTAGAATAATAACAGCGTGGAAGTGTTAGTTGAGTACAATGGTTAACAGTATGTTTACATGCAAAATTTAGATTGGAAAATATTTGAAACTTATTTCTCGCATTTGATAGTGATTTCCCTTGTTTCTAGAAAATCGTGTATCAACTTATCTCAGTAGATACAAAGAAATATAAATTCAGGAGTAATTTTAAGAAATCAGTAATTACAATTTTTTTTCAAATGGAAGGTTCTTAAAAAGCTTTTAATCTTCTATACGGTATAACGATAATTATGATTACAAATAATTGAATTTTAATAATTTAAATGATTTAAATAAATATTTTCGGTGTTTGCTCTGATTTTGAATTTAATTTTCAAGCACCTATGCATTCTTTTATTTCTAATTTTTAATTTTTATTATTCTATTTTAAGTATATTTTACTTCTTAAGTATTTTAATTTAAAAAAGGGCAAGAGTCATAACATTACAGTCATTCAAAATCCTAATGATGGGAGGATAAAGCTCGAAAGAGCTAGACACTCTCTGGTCCTCCCCCCAACGACTTGCATTTTTATTTGTAAATAAAATTAGTGACTAAATTTTTGAATTAATTTCAAATTTTAAAGTACGGCTGCAACGACATTGAATCACTTACTACATTCGGCTTAAATACTATCAATTTTATTGTTAAACATTTGATAGATTTGCCTTATTTGTTTAGAATCCCTAAGTTATGTTCTTAACTCGTATGATAACACAATTATTTATTAAAGATTATTTAATGCTTTGTTTAATTCCATGCTGTAACATTTTCTGTAAATTATTTAAATATTGCTTAGCCACTGTTACACTGTACGAAAATAAATTTGAAATAATTAAGATTTGGGTAACAATATATAATTAGTACAAGTTGGAGTACTAATTGTTATTATTATATAGCTTCGATTATTCCAATTGTTATATTATTCTCGAGGAGCAAACCGTCAGCATCTACAGTTTCAGTACACAAATTTCACGCTTCTGGGTCTTTCTGTTTTTTGTGTTATGTAGCATATACATCCGAAAACACGCTCACACATAGACTTTTCCTTTATTAGTATACATAGAAGTTTTCTTTTTTATAAAAATATCTGCTTTTAATAATGGTTTGTTAATGTGCTAATTTGAACTAAATTAGTTTGTTTAGAGAAAGACACATTTGATATGTAATTTGAATTACATTAACCATGAGTTAATTCTAACAAAAATGTATTGAGTTTAATGCTATGAATTTTTCTCTCGATACAATAGATTCTCAGTAACATCAAAACCAAAAACATATACGTTTTTTAATCCTTTTTCTGCTAAAACTTCGTCAAATTTAAATTGAAAATAACCATCTCGTCAAAACATATTTTCTATTACTTTTCTTACATTCGATTTTTCAAATGTAGAAAGAATAATTAGTAAACATTGTAAGGACGTTGAGAAGCATTTTAGTTATTTAAAAAGTTTGCTAGTCTATGCGCAATCTTGTTCATTTTGAATAAATTTTTGGCAGCACTTATATTTCGACTCAATTATCCTAGTACATTTTATGTACGAGTTAAATAATTTTAACGGGATTCATGCAATATCCTATAACATTTTATAAACAAAAACTTATCAAGGAAAAAATTCATATTCTCTTAGTGTGTGAAACACCTTTTTTAAAAAAAAGTTTCATCTTCAGTATAATAAAATCCCGTCTTTTTATTAGACAAGCTGCTTTTTTCCACATTTTTTTTTGTGCTCCAGGCATAATATGAACTCTGATATTAGTTTTTTTATGACGCATTGTTTCGGATTTATATCTCACTGTTTATCGATCAAGATGTCATTTATTTGCTTATGTTACAAAATAAAAATAAAAAATTAAATTTGAAAGAAAAAAAAAACAAAGATATTTTTATATGCATGCAACTAACCTTTCGTATTTCCCAAATGGATATAAAATATGCAACGCTGGAAAATTTACTTTCAAGAAAATTGAAAAACAGACATAAAAAGAAGTGGACTCAAAGAATTGTTTCAGTTTCTTCTTTGTCCAGTGAACCATGTATATATATATATATAATGGTATTTGAGAAAGTCTACATAATTTTGAACAACAGATTCAGAAAATAGACTTTTAAACTTTAAAGAAACTAAACTTCAATAATTAAATTTTCTTCAATTTCGAAACATTTTCTTATTAGTTTTTTAGATTGACAGTGTTGATAAAAACTTTTTTCTTTGTTTTGGCATCAGTTCTCAATGCAGCTAAAACTATTATTGAAAGATGATCATCTTAAAGATGATTTAGCACATAAGTAATTGTAATTATGTCTCACATAAAAATAAATAAATGAAAAATGTAACGACAAATAAATATAATTGCAGTGAAAAAAGTATAATAATTTCTTAAAAGCTACTTACTGAATAACTAATAGCATTTAAATATAAACAAGGTGTCACATGTCATATGTCTTTGAAAGTTGCTTCAATATAAAAATATAAAGAAAATTTAGAAAAAAATCTCTTCTAGCAGTTCACCGTCATCATCTATAGTTTCAGAGCATCAAATTTCATACGTCTATTTTTTCCCTTTTTTGTGCTATATCGCACATGCACGCACAACCTCTTCCTCAGTGTACTCGTATGTTTAAATTATCTTCTTTTATTCTCATTGTGTACTTTTTTAGTTATCTAGTCACTTAAGAGTCATTCGAATTCTTTAATGTGTTTATATTCTTTTATTTATTTTCGTTCAACAGCGATTATTTTGTGTTGTGAGAGCAACATTCACGCAGTTTACTTATTAATTGCATTATCAGGAGTTTATGCATTCAATTGGAAAATCCGATACAATTTTTTAACTTATTACTACAAAATAACCATAAAATCTCCTGTTAATCAGGAAAGTGAATCTTAAATTTTTTTTTGGCTCAGTTAATCACATCCTTTTATTCTTTTAGATAATTTTACTTATTCAAAAATATGTGACTTAATGTAAATGAATGATTTTATGATAATTCTAAATTTATTTTCAACTGATTTTTGTTTTGCATTTAAAAAAATACCAATAATTCTAATAGTAATATTATTCAAGTAGTCTCCAAGAAAACATTTGCAGTCAATATAGATTTCTGTGTAAATTGTAACCAATTTCATAAATTATTATTATTTATGAAATAGTATCGTTATTATATATATTATGTTTTATAGTGTATTATAATGAATAGTATAGTATATTTTATATATTTGTATATTTTATTATATTTGAAATATCAATAAATATTCTTTCCTGTGATGTCTTGTAGAATAATATTTAACTTGCATAACTCAGATTGTGTTATATTACGCTTGAATTTATAGTTTGCTCTAGCTCTAAGGAATGATCGCAAATAGATTCTCTGGAAGCTAACGGAGTTGAGTGTATTGATTTCAGTTGTGAACGTGCCATAGCAAAATAGTGATTGAGATACACTAGTCCAAATAGTGACTGCTTCCGATTAAGTTGAATGTGTACGATTGAGTTTACGAAAAGCTTTATATATATATATAGCAAATGTTATAAACAGGAATATTTCTAATCAACTAAATACTTTATGATTCTGTTTATTTTGAATCATATTTTAGTCCAGCATCAAATTCAAATTCTGTTTGTGGTACAATTTATTGAAATTATTCGTTAAATTGCCTTTTAATGATTTTAAATATATTAATATGCTATATATTTGTTAATGTTATTTTTTACAATTATTAGAAAAAGTTCATAATCATATAAAATCTTATAAACAGTGTATTTATTAGTAGTTCTGGAAATAGATTAAGACTCAATTCTATTTATTAAACTTAATTGAAAAAATAAATAATTTATTTTGTTTTAATTCTTTACTTAGGAATGATTTTTACTTGATCTTTATTCTAATAAGAAAAGTAATATAACCTTATAATATTTCTAGTAATCAATTAAATTGTATTAATGGAATGGAAAATTCACAAATTTAAAGTCTCTAAAGTACTTAATTTTCTTCAAATGTTTGATTTTAAGGCTTAATATTTCAAAAAGAGTCTTCAGAATTTTGTGCCAAAAGTACTCTTTGTAAGTACAAAAAGGATAATAACATACATGTTGTGTCCTTTTATTTTAAGCCGTTTATTCCGTTTAATATGCATCCAAAATTTAAATTGTACAGAAATAATTTAAATGTAAATAATAATATATTAGCAAATTAAAGATATAATGAAAACAAACAACATTAATGAAACCTTAAATAATAAGTAAAATTAAATCTGAAATGTGTTTTAAAAGTATCAGCATTTATATATCGCATTATATCTATATGTTCCTCTTTTCCTTAATATGAAAAATAGGGAAGAAAATTGAGCCATTTTCTTTAATTATCAAACATTAAAATTAAAAAAGTAATTTAAATTATAATAAAACACATAAAAAAAGTGTTCAATCAAAATATCTGGCTTTATATAATGTTTTAAGTGAGAATATTTTGAAAATAAAAATTTTTCAAGCTAAGATTTCTAATATGATATCTTTGAAAGTAGAGAGCGTAGCTTTTCAGAGTTTAAAATGATAAGACGGTAGTGAAGAAATTATACTATCATCGAAATGTATTAAAAATATTTTAATTTATTTGAAAGTAAATCCTTTTTATAATAAATTGTTTAGAGTTAAACAATTGATTAACGTAAATTATCATATGAGCGTATGTTATATTATTTTTGTACTATAATAAAGCATTTAAAATATTATTCGAAGTTAATTCCTTTTGTTTTGGAAATGTCGGTGCAAATTACATGATTCTTCGTTTGCTTTGTATTATAACAGAATTGTGAATATCTTGTTAAAAACAGTAATATGGATTAATTATTCAAAGAACCAACACATTCATTTACTTTAAAAAATCCTCTTTACAAATACAAGATATAACCATCAAGAGTAAGATTATTTAAAAAATAAACAAAATGCTTCTTAAAAGAGTTTCATACGCAATTTAAAAGTAATCACTAAAAATTTGATTTTTCAACTAAAAAAAGAGAAAAGATTTTTTAACTGAATTTCACAAGCGTTATTTTTTCATTTTTATTGCTATTAGCTGTGACCGCACGTGGGAATTTTCTAAGTAGTTACATTAGATTTTTAAAAAGTCATTTCGTAGCATTTTGAATGTTAAGTCTTAAAAAACTGAAAACGACTGTCATTCTACTTTTTCGTTTCTAAGGGAATCGTTATTTAAAGCAATTCACAATAAATCGTAAATTTAAAAAGGGAATATTTTTTTCATGTTTCATGAATTGCATAATTTTTCCGTGATGCTTCTGCATCCAGTTGACTATCTTAAGAAAATCCCTGCTGTCAACATGATAAAATTCGTCTAGTTTATTACATAATGTGAAATATTCATTGAATATCTTTGAAAATGCTTCTTTCAAAGAATATACGTCAACACAAGATGATGTCTCAAATGTTATTCTAAAGAAATTGACGAACTGTGGAGGAAAATGCATTTATATTTCGTCAAATGACTATAAAATAAAAAATAAAATTAATAGATGATCAAATAATTATTCTTTTCTAATATTTGTTGTACTTAGGGGATTTTTGATAAAGCTTTTTGAGTAGTTTTAAAAATAAATTTTTTAGCTAATTGTAATTCTATAATTCTATATTAGCAGGAAGAATACAGTTTTCATTATTTGTATAAATATTAATGTTCAAAAAATAATTGATTACAAAATATGTGCAACATTAACTCTGTAAATCAGAGTTCATTTTATCAACTAAAATTTAAAAGCACCAAAGAATAATGATATTATTTTAAAAAATGACTAAAAATTAAGTGGGAAAAAACTACGCAGCTAGTACAATATCGCACCATCGTTGTCATTTACTTTAATTAAAAGAAGATGCGAAAGAAAAAAAGTTCTGTCTTTCATCTGTATTATGATTTTTCACTTAAATAGAAAAACTGAAAAAAAATATATAATTAAGCAAAATTAAAGATTCGGAAAGCGGGAACATCATTAAAAGTGAAGTAAAATTTTTTTGGATGATAATGATGAAAAAAAAGTTTTAATTTAATTTCTAATTTCTTCAAACTAGTACCTCTTTTCAACTATGTCGATAATGGAAATTCTAAACCGATTGCTTAAAAAAAAGAATGTTTTGTTTTTCTTATTGTTGTTATTATTATGTGTTCTTTTAGGTACTATTTTTAATAAAAATTTGATCTTAAAAATATTTTTTTTCTACTTTTCAAAATTCAGGAATAATTATTTCATACTGCGGGTCATGTAAATGCTCTTAAATTACTCAGTTCATCGATTTATCGATTAAAATAATTGTGTGTAAACGTCTTTATTAATTTAGTGCTGTTTTTTGTGTGTGTGTGTGTGAAGTTTTGTTTTAAATGTTTCTATATCATCTGGCCACGAAGAAACTTCGAAGATCATGCCCCTTCTGTAGTTTTTCAAATATAATGAATTGTGTCTTTAATTAGACCAAGTTCTTTCACTCTCGAACTTTTAAAAAAAAATGAAATTAAATGTTTAAATGTGGCCTGCCGTTTAATAAGAAAATAAACTGTATGTAGTAGGAAACTGACGTTACCTGGAGTTGGTTGCACTTGTTCATATTACAACATTGTACTTCATAATGAGTACATGCACTTTTTAAAAAACTGTTTGAAAAATCCCACTATCAAAACTAAAGTTGTACATTTATTCATGTTCATTGATAAAAAGAAGAAGAAAATGGGAACATTTTAAGTGAAATAAGGTTTTATCCAAAATAAAGTGAAATAATATTGACAGAAATCCACTTTAAGTAATGATATTATTAAATATTTTTCACACCCAGAATGTATTCAACTGTAGAGTGTTATTTTGAAGTTCATTTCTGTATTCGATTATGTAACCAACTTTAACATCTTGATAGCTACAGTGTTACAGAAAAACTGATAAGATTTCAAGTCTTAATAGGATGTAGATGTCCATGTTGTGTCGATTGAAAAAAAAATAGTTTTATGAGTCTATATTTTGTCTGAAGAAAAGTATGTCAGTTAAAAGCATTTTTTTAAAAACATTTGTTAAAATTTAACACATTTTTTGTACTTGAAGTCTTGGATTAATACTTTTGATATTTCACTCTCTTTTGTTTATTTTTTGCTTCAGTTTATTACTAATTTCGTTTGATTCTTTTTCTTCTAGCTACACCAAAACTTTTTTTATCGCAGTCTCAAAAATAATACGTTCTCATCAAAATTTAATTCTTTTTATTTTATAAGTTTTTACCTTTTGCTTTTTATACATATATGTGTGTGCGTGTGTACAGAGCCCAATGCCATGGCTAATGATGGCTCAAATTAGAAGTCGGATCTGAGATTGCTAAAAAAATAATCTCCATACTATATTGGGTTGGAATGGAATTCCTGAATTGATAAAGGGATTTTCTGTACCCCTGAGAACTTACTCAAACCTTTATCTTAACCCTTTATCTACCGCAATATGATTTACTGCAATTTTTTTTTCATGCAATTTTTTTTAATCACTACATTTAAAATTAAGAGATCTACATAAATAAAATACTCAACTTTGGGAAATTAAATTCGTTAGAGCTAATTAATTAAATCGGTACTTTAAAGTACCGTCAGTTCACAAATGTCTAAAATATTTTCTTTATACAAAAAGAACGAATGATTTTTTAATGCAATTTTAACTCTTAAAAGTGCTAAATAACCAGAGAACACTAATATTTTACAGCGCAAAGTATTTATTTTTAAAGATTATTAAATTTAAAAATTTACTTATCTTTTTTACACACACACACAAAAAAACAGCTTTTACACATGAACATAATTTGATGATATTCAAAGAGACAATTTTTCTTTTCATTAAAACACGAAAATTCATTACAAGTTGAGCATTTTGAGTGAGGTTTCGCTTGAATGTTTTTTAAAACACTGGATCCTGGGGTAAGAAATGCTGTATTTTATTAACATGAACTACTGCACCTTGCGTTTTCTTAAGTCTCTTGAGCGTCATCTTAAGAATCTAAAGAAAATTCCATCAGATTATTTGTTGGGACTTCTTCATCTAAAAAATCATCTGTTAGTACATCACTGATTTCAGATGCTGGTTCTGTAATAAATCCAAAGCCTCTTTAGGACTGAACTTCTTTTTTCCTGACTTTCTAAGAAAAGGAAATAATAATAACAATAGTATCTTGAAAACTTCCCATTATTATTAAATCTCAGTTACAAATAAAGAAATTAAAATGTTGCTAATTTTTGAATAAATTATAGGTATTTCATTTATTTGTGTGGTAAAAAAGAAACTCAGATTCAAAGTTCAAATTTTTTTTGAAAACGTTAAAATAAAAGAATAAAAAAGCAAAATAAATAAGTTAAGCAAAAAGAAATGCTAAAAAAAGCATAACTCTATTGTACTACAGTGATGACGCTACAACACAACAAAAAACAACAATAAGCTACACGGACGGGAAAAAAACAACAAAGTTCTTGCTCTAACACCCAGTGTGCTGTCGGTACTTATAAGTACCGCAAAGTTATTCTACTGTAAAATTAATCGTATACACTGTTCACTTAAAATAAATAGTCATATAGGTAATATAATTTCTAAGGTCTTCATTAGCATACAAAGAAAATAATAACCTTTTCACTATAACTACTTTTTCGGAATAAAAATGACAATCTTTGCAATCCGATCAAAATGTCAGTGTATATGAAAACGCAACTTCTGCTATAAAACTCTATTCACCTTCCCCGCTAAAATACTGATCATAGAACCAGTGCTACTGCCATATATCTTGGAAGAGTGGATTTAAAAGAAATTCCTGCTAAGTATCGTCAGAGAAATCGTGAAAATGGTTATTCTATGTAATTTTAAAGTGAGTGTTACTTATAAATACCGTCGGTAGTAAAGGGTTAAAAGAGATTTTCTCTAATTCTGATCAAAAGGAGAAAGAAAAACAAAATCCTTTCCCAACCACTCAGAAAATGCATACCATCAACGCGCGCGGATCCATCCCCACCAATCATGTCTTAGCTTAGCGGAGATTTCCAGTAAAAGAAGTTATGACAACTTCAGGTTTCAGAATCTTTTCGACTGCTATTTGCTGCAAGACATGGAATAATATTCGAATGCTAAAAAGCACATTAATAAGCAATTATGTAAGGGTCTACCAACAGTATTGTGAGAAAAAAGATAAAATTAAACAACGTTTGATTCTCAAATAAAGCAATATCAAGTCGGAAAATATTTCAATGATTGTACAGGCAATTCTTAGACAGCAGTTCAGTCCACGTCCTAACACATGATAGATGTCAAACAAGAACTGCCTGAACAGTAAGTAGAGTGAATCCAATTCTGTATGAAGTGGATGAGGTTCCTGAATGAAATAGGCGAACAGTAGCTATACACCAAGAAGTGAGCTACTTGACTGCATGGTGAGCAGTCTTGTATAAAAATATTACCCTCCTACCATTTTTAAGGAGTGCCGGTCTGGATAAAAAAAAACCCGTATCTCTCATTTAAAAGCACAATATTGTAGATAGAATTTGTTGTATCTATTCTGAATACGGACGAAGCAGTCTTAATTTATGATGACATATTTCACAGACCCAACAGTCATGTGTGTGTGTGTGTGTACGAAGCACATTAAGTCCATGTACTATATATGTTCAAGAGTTCACGGAAAAAGTTCTCCGTGAATGTGCAGGCAGAGAAATTAATAAACACTTAGTTTTTTGTGTCACATCTCTTACCAAATTACCTTAACAGTCAAACTTACCTTACCATCCTACAGAAGGTGCTGCCAGATAGTAAGAGTTGTATCCGAAAATTGGCGAGTGGTTATGTAATTCCAGTACGACGGAGAGCAAACTTAATGACAGAAATGTACTGAACTACCTGCACATTACTTTTGACAACAGGTGAATTGGCCATGTCGTGCCTATTCCCTGATTCTCTTTCCCATTATACCTCCTGACATTTCTTACCTAGATTTTTTTTCTAGAGACAATTTATAAGCACTGTATAAGAGACATCCATTCAATCATCAGATGACCTAGTCCCAAAAATTTGCGTCACAGTTGCTGACGATTGTGGAAACCCAGAAATCTCACAAAGTAAACGAGATTCTTTACATCATCGATGCCATGCATGTATCTTAGTTGGGGTCGCTCACTTGAGAGTAATTGTAATTTTTTTTAATTTCCCGTTAATGACCCCCCCCCTTTCCCAAATATGCATTCGTTTTTTGTGTGTTCTGCCTTTTGTTTCTGAACACGCCTTCTATCTTCTATCTCCTCTACTACTAACTACTTAGCGACCCCACATTGTGTTGAGATTTTTCTTTTTGTTTTTGCGATCTCTATTTCCACTTTCAACGATCATTTGGGTTATACCTTGTATGCACGTATATATATATATATATATGTGTGTGTGTGTGTGTTTGATTGGATATGCGCATTGACGCATCCTTCCTGTGATCAACTGGAACTATCTACACTCACGCAATAGCCTAGTGCTGGACGAGTTTTTGCTTTTGAAAATGCAAAGATAGACGCTTAGAGTCGATTATATATGTGTGTTTCAATCATTTTATTTGTTAAAATAGTATAAAGTAGTTGAAAATTACAAACAGACTGAAGAAAACTCACATTACTATCAAGCAAAAACAATTCTTTTTTTACTCCGCAATCCATGCATAGAGACCTCGGGTTACATAAAATCTCTTGGAGTACATTGTATTGTTATCAATCGATTCACTATATCAGTAAATATTACATGACATTGTTTCTGAAAAAATTCCCTGATATCTTTCTTGCGTTCAATTATTTATTACGAAGACGTAAATAAATATTTCGAACAAAAGGAGAACTGCAGTACTGTTTTTGAATTGCATGAGGGAATGTCTGTTTTAACCATTCAAAGTAATGCATTACAAAAAGTAACAGATCCTCGAATTGTTGCTTGTTTCGATCTAGTCATTCTGATTTTTTTTAATATTATTATTCTTTAATAATTTATCTATATATAAAAAAGTGGATATTTGTATATATGAAATCGCTTCACTCCAACACCGTATGAGAATTGGCATGTATATGTATTTTTTGGGGGGAGAAAGTTTTTGTGCTATCCGTTTTGTTGCAGCTCCCCACCAGGAGGCGCTGCAGCAAAGCAACTTTTGCACGTTCAATCGATCGCCAAGTTGCCAACTTGGTCGCTAAAAATAATGCTAACTTGGCTCTATCACCCACATTTTGCTATGTTTATATTGAATCGCCGTTATAATGTAAGGAATGGCGTTGCTTGCGAATATTATAATTTTAACATAAAATAAATACAACATAAAGTAATATTAACGTATTACACACCCAGATATAAATTATTTACATTATTTTAAGCGTTGATTACACAAAATATGTAACAATGTGTTACTTTTGCTGAGCAGAAATCAGCTTAGGAAGGTGTTTTCAAAACTCGACCCACGAGAGATAAGGGGCGTTATAAATAAAATTTTAAAAAATCCCTTTTTTTTATCAGCTATTAGAACTTCAGAGTTTAAATTTAACAAATATGGTTTTTTGTTCAGCTGAAATATGCAAAAAATCTTTTTTTTATTGTTTTATTCGCAATTCACGTAAAATTAACGCATTAAAAATTCTTTTATCCTTCAATCAGTATTTTTTAATTTTTCAATTCACCCGAGCGAAGAACGAGTGTGCCTGATAGTTATATGTAAAAAAAGACTTGGGTCTATTATATTGAAGATGATGTAAGAGGAAACGTGTTATTTGACCTATAATCGCTATTCGCCTCATCACGACTGGTTCCGGTCAAGAGAAAAACCTGGTTATTTCTCATCATGCAAAAATTAGAAGGAAACCGTCAAAAAAGTAGTAGGTCTCGATAAACCGGAATCCTCAAGATCACAAGTCAGGTGAATGAGGGTTTTTCTCTTTTTGTTAAAAGAGACGGAGGGGGATATTTGATAATCACGCTGTTTACAATTTTACTTTCATTTCTAAAGTGATTTTATTTGTAGATCTTTTTTTAGCTGTCTTCTCTAATATTGTCTTCTTAAGATCTGCCATAAAAATAAAATTTTCATCCTTTCAAATAATCGATTAGATTTGTTTCTCAATCCAATTACTTTGTTTCCATTTTTGAATTGTTTCTTTGAAGAATTTGTTGATATATTTTAAAACTTTGTTCCATTTCATTGGTAAACTTATAACAAGAAAATATATCCCTTCAATTTCTGTTTATCTATTCAGTTTGATGGATTTCTCTAAAAGTTCATGTATTCTATTTCATTTATTTTAATGATTCAACATTTTTTAAAAATAGAAAATTACATTTTGTCGAAATCAGGATGAGATGTTTGAATTCATGTGTAATAACTATGCAAATATATATATAAGTAAAGATTCATTTTCTCAAACAGCAAAGACTATTATCAAACACTGCTGCATAGATCAAATGTTAGTAATGGACATCAAACATTGATTTTTTAACAACACATTTTTGAGTATTCACCTATTTTTTTATTCCAATTTTTTGTCTGATTTCCAAATATACTTCTCGCTGGCTACTCTTATTCCATCCACAGTTCGAAATACTGATACATAGAAAAGATTTGTTTCACTTCTATCATAACTTAATATTTGTTTTCAAAAGAGGGAAAAAAAGTTTTATACTCGCAGTTGCTTCCAATTCAGGTTTTTTGTCCATAAAATGCGTTACAGCTCGCCAAAATGAAACCGAGATTGCCCGAGGAATTGTTTTTTCGTGAAAAAGGATGAAGTAACAAAAAATGAAATAAAAGAGAAGTAAAAGAAAAAAAAAAGCTAAAGATACTGGGAAAACTACTCTCACAGTTGTGCCGCTTCAGGCGAAGATTTTTGAAAGGGTTTCCTATTCTCACCCAACGAAAACTGCGATTTGTGAGTATCTTTTCTTTCCCGTCTTCCTTTTTATCCTTCTGTGTCGTAGGAAGGAAACAAAAAGTGTTTTTCTTTCCTTTTTTTCTACTCTTTCTCTATAAGAGTACATTTTCTTATTCTAATAACATTCAGGAGCCGTGATCTGTGTCGACTTTAAATTTTTCCGGAAGTGAAACTCCCCGAGATGCTCTATAAAAAGGAATCGGAATTTATTCTAATGGAATGAAGAGGAACACATGAGAGAGACAAGAAACAATGAAATCGCATTTTTAAGCTTTTCGTTATTATTTACTTTGTTATGAAACGTTTATGCGTTTTGATTTCATAATTTTTGAATTTCATGTAAAAAAAAATACTTAATCTGCTAGTAGTTTGCGTAAAAAATGTTCTTGAAATAATTTAAGTACGATATTGAGAAACACAAGAATTAAAAAAATTTTATTTTTAAGTTTCTCTAAATAAACTATTGTTTCATGTTTCTTTTTTGTTTTAACAATTTGCAACAGTATTTCAGGAATAGATTAATTCAACAAATTTTACAGCTAAATAAATAATTTAATCTCACAGACACACATATTACATTTGTTTATCATAAAATTAAATTAACATGCATTTGACAATAAGTAGGAGACATTTCAAGCGCAATATTTAAAATGTTTCAATATAATAAATGTTTGTATACAGTGAAAAATTTTGTGTAATTTTCTGTCTGTAGTCAGAACAGAGAAATGATAATATCAAGATCCAGTTTTAAAATTTTATGTTTGAAATCTATGTTCTGTCATTACTTATAGGTAATAAATTTATGAATTATTGAAAAAAAATCAGCACAAAATATAAAATTTGTTAGACATTCGTTAATTTCATTTTATATTTACGACCGAATGTAGATATTTCTTTTTTAATGAATTAAACTAGTTATGTACGTATTATGATGAAATCACATCTTTTATTATTTGTCGAAAAGTACTTGAAGCTAAAAGCTATCTTTCTTTATATATTGATCTATTTTTTTAAAGAAATCTTGGAAATGTTTTCATGAATATGGAAATATGTTATTCATTGATTATATTTTTTTTACTTAAATATGTAATTGCGTTACATTGCATTATGCAATTGTTTTCAAGTGTCATTAGTGTAAAAATAAGCTGGATTCTTATAATTTTTTGTATAAGCAAACATTTAACATGGACTTGACAAGAAAAAATTATTTAGTGAAAGCACTTTTTTATTTACAATTATTATTTTGTACATAAAAATACAAATACTTTTCTTTGACATAGAATTAGGTTAGACTGTTTATGCCGATATGAATACTATCATAAATTTATAAATAAAAGTTTCAGTCAATTCTGTTTCAAAAAGCTTTCAAAGCTTTGATACAAACGGATATACCATTTAAAAAAAATTGTTTTGAGATTACAAATTGAAATAAATTGAAAACTGTAGCTGAAATTCATTGACGTGAAGTATTTGAATCATAGTATCCGAAATAAAAGTTATTGTATTTCTTTCCAAAATGAGATCTCGAAGAGAAATACTTTTATTGTATCACGTCTGACAAATAAAATACTTATATTACCACCATATCTTTCATCAAAAAACTGGAAAAACAAACTGAAATATCTTTGCCCTTAGAAAATCATGTTCTGCTTCTATTGGTGCTTTGAAAAAGAAATTACGTGTCATTCAGGCATATGGACGTGGCAGAAAAATATCGAAATATGTCGAGTATTAGTGGCTGCAGTTTTCTTTTTGTGGTCGAAACGAATGCTTTCTTTCGATGTCCTTTCTTCCCCGACAACTTTTGGAAACACAAAAGAGCGATTTTCTTCGGTTTCTCTTTGTTCACGTTTAATGTTTTGTTTTCTCTTATAATGCTCGTTTTGTCTGTCCTCTTTTTTTTATTTCTAACAAAAATGATTAAGTATTCTCAAATGTGTGTGTGCTCTGTTTACTTCTACAACAGAAAGAGCATGTGAATTTTATACATTTTCTGGAAGTTATCACATTTTGAGCTGTAGCACCAAGACTTCTAAAAACTTTTCAAAGTCAAAAACATTACGTAATCCATAAAATTTTGAATTTTGCTTTTATAAAAAGGGAAGCATGCATTTTGCTATATCTTCATAATTTCGTGCTTTTGATGACTCAGTCTGCGATAATACCCGCATAGTTTAGCTTTCAGTGGCCTTTTGTTAAACAATCATGATAAAACTGAGCCTTGAACTCCTTTCTCCAGTTGCTAATACGATTTTTTTGTTCCTTTTCCCCCTCAACAACTTACGAGCACGATAAAAAAATCTGTTATTAATTCATACATTTATTAATGGTATTCTTAAATTGAAGCATTTTAAATTAACCATTCCATTTTTAAGTTTTTTGCTTACCGTAAAATCCGGCGTATAATGCTCAACTTAACTTCCAAGGTGCAATTTGTAATTTTTAGGTATATTCACCGTATAACGCGCCCCGTTTTTTACGAAGAAACCTGAAATGTACGTGCGCAATGCTCTTATGTTTTGAAATCCTTTATTTGAGGTATTATTCCAAGCTTTAGAAAAATATAGCATACTTTTATAACTACAACCCTCTAAGCTCATAAGGCATGTCATTCCTTATAGCATTTCGATATATGTTGAAGACTAATTTTTTATATGTTCATCTTTTTTTTTATTTTCAAAGCTCTCATTTTTATAACTGACGTATAACGCACACCCGTACATTTCGATCTTATTTTTTGTGTTAAAAGTGCGTGTTATACGCCGGTTTTTACGGTAGTTTATCTGGTCTCGTCTTTCATCAAGAAGAGAGCTGTAGATTTTTAAAAAAAGTTCTTAAAATTGTATGTAAAAGAGTAAAAAAAAATTTTTAAAATACTTTTAAAGAAATATGAATTTTTGACTGAACATTTGATCTTAATACTTGATAATCATCTTAGTAGTATCTGTGCATTTATATATATATATATATATATAGCAGTAAATAATTCAAAAGAAGACTAATAAATCCCAAGCATCCTAAGATCAGACCGGAAGAACCAAGAACATAGAACCATGACAAACCAAAAAGAAATGTAGCTAGAGGGGAAAACTATTATGATTTCTCGAGCTGTCACTGGTTTAGGACAGTGAAACAGGATTAAACAATGTTTCGTGAGATCTCAACCTTCTCCTGCATCAGAAATTGTTTCTACATAATAGCTCCCAGTATAAACTAAGGCAAAAGCCTAAAACCCACGTGGGTGAATATAACCGCAATAGAATAGAAATTGCAATATTAAATTACCATAGGAATCCGGAAGAAATAGACAAATATAAATATGTATAAACAAAAATATTTGCAAGAGAGGTTAATAATGAATATAACCATAATTAACAATAATGTAAATGAGCAAAGAAACTATATATATATATATATATATATATATATATATATATATATATACAACATGCTACTTGGTTATCGTTGCATGTTTCACGTTCAATTGTGTACAGTTTTAAACATGCCTCAGTGTATGTTTATGTAACTACTTTTATGCAATTGAATTTAAAAAAAGGATACCGTAATCTTAATTTTTTTCTATTATTTGCGAATTTTTTAAATGCAACGTTATTAATTATTAAATTGCACTTTCCTTTTTAAGTCCACCTCACTTAAACTTTTTTTTTATTAGAAGCGTAAGGAGTTAATTGACAACTATGCTTAAAGAACAACGTCATTTATCAAGCAAAATTATTTAATTATTTATCGAAATGAATTTTGTGTGATCTGATTATTACAAGCTTGGAATTTTCCAACTCTGACTCTAAACTTGTTTTTTTTTTTGTTTTGAAATCCTCGTTCATAAATATTTATTTTCACTTTGATAATGAAACTATAAAAATGTTTATTTTAAATATACGCTTATATGTGAAAAATCTAATGATTAAATTCTGTTTAAGATATAAAGTTATTCGAGAGAGAGCTTCCTTAAAAAAGCTCCTTTTAACTTTTCTAAATTTTTCAATCTGTTTTTTCGAAATTATCCAGTAAAATTATTTCTTTCTATGGAAATGAGAAAGCGTGTGCTGCCTTTAAAAATTTTCTATCCGTTCAAAGTAAAAAAAAAAAAAAATGACTAATTATTATTTAATTGAAAAGGTCCATTAAAGATCCATGTTTCACTTCTAAGCGCGGATGTAGTTAATTATAAAAACGGATCAATTTTCTGAAATGAAATTCAAAGTAAAAGCGGTTAGCTGCGTGAGATTTTTCTTTAAATATTCATTATATCTGCTGAATAAGCAATGAATTGCCTAAGCTTTCGATTTAATCTCTTGTTTTTTAATCTTGAATCTTCTTTAATAAGTGATTTTATTTTTATATAAGTCTTAATAAACGCTTTTTTATCAATGAATTCTATTTTAAAAGAAAATACTATAAAAATAAGTCAGAATCAATGAAGTGAAAAAGAATATTTACGGAATTATATGGCATTTACGTTTATAAATATTTGTTGAAAATGTTCGAAAGCCCTGTTTTTTAAATAATTGATGTATTTGTCAAGGACAAAAAAGTAGGAGAAATAATTTTTAATTTAGTGTAAAGTTTTTTCAATTATTTTTCATAAATTGTTTTCAAACTTAATATTTAAAAAGAGTTAGGATTTTTTAAAAATTTTTACATACATACAAATAATAATACATTTCATATTTATGTAATGTAGTAGGTTTTTGTTTTTCTTATGCTGTCTGATCTCGACTTCGTCAGATCCAGGCCCACGAAATTCATCGCTGCAAAGGGTAAGATGTACTACCTTCAATACCATGCAGGTGACAGCGATTTTTTTGGCTCGGTTCCACCCCAATTTTGAGAGATAACACCCTGGAGGGAAGTCAAGGGCCCCCATCTCTCTTCCCCTTCCTCTAACTTCACGAGAGGACTTGCGGCTCGACGGCTATTTAGAGTACCCCATGCCGCAAAGGCACTAAACATTTACAAACTTTCATGCCTTCCCCGGAATTCGAGTAAGTGAGTGAATATTAACATCGCACTGTTCAGCTTCTCGAGGGCTTTCGGGCGACGAACCTCGTTATTTTGAACCAGGGTTAAGTGAAGAGAACGGCACCTGAGCTGGCACCCGCCCCTCTCCTAACTACCACACCAAAGGAAGGACGCTCGAGCACTCGACAGATTTAACGTGCATCACTCCCCTACACGGCGGGTCTTCAGCGGTACTAGGCTCGAACTTACTACAATTGCTTGAAGCGCAAGAGATTATATTTATTATAATTGAAATTTAAACCTATTAATTAAACATCGTTCACAGATATTTTTTTCTGTTACTCTTACCTTTTTGTTTATTAACTTACTTTTATAATGAACGAAATTTCGCGGATTTTCAAAGAAATTTAAAATTATTGCTAAATTTTTCTTATCATTAGTGCTAAAAGTTTGAATGAATAAGTGTCCTTTAATTATAATATTTGTAATGTAATTCATTTAACACTACATATTCAATCATTTGTAATATAATTCATTGACACTACATATTCAATCATTTGTAATATAATTCATTTAACACTACATATTCAATCATCCCAAACGAATATTTATTTCTTAATTAGAAAACAAGAGAAAAGCGTGGGTTGTATTCTAAAACTTGAAGATATAATTATTGGATATAAATCAGGATATGTTAATAAAATGAAATAGTGAAATAAATTCAAACTAAAACTAAATTTTTCATGAATATATTGACATTTTTATTACTTATTCTATGAATTGAAATGGGGAAAAAAATTTTAATGAAGAAATAAAAGAACACCAATTTTTGTTTTCCATTTTCTTTTATAAAGTGTATAAATTTCCATTTTTACAAATCCGATTAGTTTCGCTTCAGTTACGAAATGAAAAAAGGATTTCTAAGGATTCAATAGAAATTGTTTCCTATGGTTTATTTTCTCCTTAAGGAAATAGAAAATACTTAGTAACTGAAATTCTTTCTGATGAAAAAGAAAGAAATGGATGGCATTGTGGAACTGTTACTCTGTAATTGTTTTGCTTTCTTCCAGTAAAAAAAAAGAGAAAAAAAAAAGAAGTATCATTTTTCATATCTAAGAAATAAACTAAACTTTGATGCTAAATTTAAGAAAAAAGATTAAAATTTAAAAATGTTTCTTTTATATGAACTAATTTCAGAACACAAATATACTGGTTTCCAAACTTTATTAATTATATTGTTTTTCTTGCGTTCATTACTTATTCCAGCGATTGATTACTTTAAATATCTATTGTTACTATTGCTGATCATTTTATTAATACAAATGATTAGTCAGAAAATTATTTCCTTACAGTTTTTCGTCAATCATGTAAGCAGGATTTATTAGTAATATGACGCACATTGAAAAAAAAAGATTGTTTAACTTTTACAATTAGTTTATTTTTATATTTTTCGTCAGAAAAAAATTGGATCATCAAATGTATATATATAATACAAATATATATATATAAATATTGTTAAATTTAAAATGTATTCAAAAGCAGATTTTTTATATAACTTTCAAAATTTTCCTTTTTAAAATGTTTTAAAATTGAAAATACAATTAAATCTAAATTCCATTAAAAGTGTTACTTTTAAACTTGTTTTAATGATTTGTGTGTATTAAACTATTCATAATTTATTATTAATTTCTTTAATTACTTTAGTTATTACTTGCTTTTAAATTGTTTCTTTTCACTCGAGTATTTTAAAACAAAACAAAAATAATTACGTTGGTCTAACCTAATTTAAACAATTATTCCTAAATGTTTTGAATTGGATTTTTGTAAACTTTATTCACCGTACAGTTTTGTAAGGCTGGTTCCTAGTAAGTGTAAATTTTTATACGATTTCAATATTTTATTTTATTTTTATGTTTTCCTTTTATATAAAAAAAACATTCGTCTAATTTTTTTTTGGAGGAGAAAAAGTGAAGTCTCAATATTTACTCGAAAATTATACTTGAAAACATTTAATAAAAA